>JAVQJD010097404.1:0-18587 GCA_036023655.1 Nannoperca australis | reverse complement strand
CCCTCTATTTTTCTGCTGTTTATTATTCTTTTTTCAATAACTTTATTGAGCATTGTAACTGTATCAAAAAGCAATTTCCCTTCTGGGATTAATAAAGTATTTCTGATTCTGATTCTGATCTGATTCTTACAAACACACACAGACATGTTGATTGTCCTTCAATCATAGCAATCACAACACGCTGATAGGTGGAGTGGACTCACTGTGAGAGGGTGGTAGGATGAAGTGTAATGGCTGTGTAAACATTGTGTGACAACAATGTGCAAGGTGTCCTCATTGCAGGAAAACATTTTCAAAGTACAATGAAAGGGGATCAAAATGTTGTTGTAGGGATACTAGGAGTTAAGTTAAAGTGTGGAGAGGGGTGCATTTTTTGCCAGTCAACTGAGCAATATGTCAGGTGCAGGAGAGGAACTCATCATCATCGCCCAGGGATGTTAGGTTCTAGAGGTGATCCAGGTGGGTGGGGACCTGGTTGGGAGCGGCCTGGGTTCCACACTGAGGATCAAACACATCTTGCCTGGCTGCAGAATATAATGTTTAGCCCTCCACTTCCAACACTCAACATGTCATCTCCAACACTCAACATGTCATACCTGATTCCTACTTATCTTCCAAGTCTGGGTTTGGCCAAAATTGTATTACTGTTGGTTTGTATTTTTGAGTGCAGGTGCCCACTGGTTGCTGCTGGTGCTGGCCACTCAACTGACACTGTGAGGTGCTCGCACACTAGTGAGAAACTATTAAGTGTTATCACAAGAAAATGGGAAGGCAACCAGGAAAGCGTAAATAGAGCTGTTATCTTCCCCAGAGGCTGGTACAGTATGTGTTCGTATGAGTGTACACACACTGCACAAGGCAAAGTGTCCCCACTTGGTTGTTGGCAAGATACATAGAGACACTCTCTGGTATACATCTCAAAATATGGCCATGCAGTATGTTCAAGTTATGATATAAATGAACTTTTAAAAGCATTTATCTAGGATTTAAAAAATCTTGTCAACACAAGCAAACACAGCTTTATCGCCACTCAAACAGTCTCTCAAGACTCTTAGCACTTGAGTGGAAAAACCCATGAACAATCTAAAGGTTTATTCATCAGAAGGCTTTTAAACATTCTGCTTTTGTTTTGGAGCTGCAGCTACACTCAACCAAAGGGAGGAGCAGAGCAACTTGTCACGCTGTGGGAGGATGAATAGGCAGAAGAGACAAGGCGTAAACAAGGCACAGTCCTTGTTATTAAGGCTTTAAATCAGCACTTATCTCTTCTCTGTGTACAAACATTCCCTCATCCCAAAAGCATCTCATGCATGTCTGGAAAACCCCCTTCATTTGAGGATGGTGACAGGGCAAAACAAAAAAAAGATGCAGATATCTGTTATTATAAGCCCCTGTGACCTTCTGCCCACACACACACACACACACACACACACACACACACACACACACACACAACAACAATGGTCCCCAACTCATATAAACCCTGTGCTGGGTTCCCTTGTGTCAAATTATCATGATAACTGGGGCGTTCATCACGCTGCACAAAGACCGGTTAACATCTTCCGTGGCTACTCTATTAACAGCTTTATCACTAAGCAACAGCTAAGAAAAACCCCGCCCCCCCAATCTCTTTCTTACACATACACACAAGCGCCAAGGGACACATGCACACACACATGCACACACTGTCCCTTCAAATGCAGTGGTGCTGAGTTTAATTCAGAGGGTGTTTGACAGACAGCATTTTAATGACCAAGAGCATGGTTGAGAACTTAAGCTGACAGAAGCATCTATAGGGCCTCTATCATGTCAGGGAGGAAGACTTTGAACCATCCAATAAACATCTATGGAGAGTGAGATTGGGCCGGGGTGTTTCTATTATAATACCATTAAATCCAACAGCTACGAATAACCAGCAAATACAGTGTCAGTGTTTAGGTAACAAAAAAATCTCGAAATACAAAGAATTCACTGTGAGACACTGAAAATCGAGGCAGGCCTCCTCCCCCTGTCCTCGGCATAATGCTCGGCACTCTGGGAGTACTGAGTAGCATGTAATGAGAATAGCCATGCAGCTTTAGTCATGAAATGCCTAATTAGCCATTAGCATGCACTAAAAAGCAGCTATGAGACCATCACTGTCTCTCCTCCACAATCCCCAACTGAGCTGATACAATACAGCACCGGCTCAGAGGATCCTCGCTGTGGGGAGAACAGTCAGCCTATCAGATGTCTCCTTCCACAGTTCAGGTCCCAGCAATGAGACCAAAAGGTTTCTCTTTTCATAGCACTGGACCAGCACGCCCACACACAAATTGCGGCCTCCTGTTCCTCTCATTTTGTGGGTTAATTAGAATTAAGCTGTCTGCTGTTTACAAGATTGCAGCCATATGCGGTCCAGATTATGCTCATCAACGCTTTTTTTTATTCAGAAGAATGGGCTAAACACACAGATATATATATATGAACACACAAAACACACACAAACCTTTCTGCACATGCTCAGTTTTAATGTGGATTGTGTTCCCTGTCATTAGTAATTTTCTTCTCCCTCTGTTTTGGGCTAATTAAGCAGCTCGATTTGGTGCCCATCTTGCTTAATGAGAGATGATGTGCTGAGACTGTGTATTAAGCAGAAAATAATCCATATAATTAGAAAAGACAACATAAATCTACTACAAAATGTTACTGTTATCCCAAAAGAGAAGTTCTGTTGCCACACCCACATGGAGGTCAAAGGTCAAGCTCAGCTGCATGAAACGGCATGGAGCACTACGGACACTTCAGCAGTGAGGATGATTGTCTAACCAGTACTCTTCCTGCTCACTGTTGCACCTCTCTGTCCTCCAACAGTTCAGCAGGTGTGTGTGTGTGTGTGTGTGTAGTTTTTTTTTTCACTGAATACATTTACATCCATTAGCTTTGGCATTTGCGATTGTGGTGCATTGACCTGGCGTTTGGCTTGTACTGGGTGTGTGATTAGTTTATTGATGTCTGAATTGGGAAACTATTGAGTGTGTGTTTAGTCTGTAATCATTTTGCAGGAACAGAAGCAGGTCCAGGCTGAGGTGCTGCAGGACTGAGTCATGAAAGGTGGAAGACTCCGTCAGTGCTGTCTTTGATTGAACAGCAAAGACAAAGACAGGCTAACATCATCTTTATTTTCCCTTAATCCCCAAGATTCTCTTGAGTCAGTTGTTTTAAAGACACCATTAGTCAACTTGGCTGAAAGCAAGGAGGAACCACAAGCAAGAAACAACAAGCATGTCTCCTAGTGGAGTACAGTGTGACTACTTCTTGTTTTACTTTAGTGATAAAACTGTCTGAAAATAGTAAACTAAGAAATTAGTCAGAAAGTCAGAAATCTGTAATTTCAGTTAAGTTTAAGTTTGCTAACATTAGCTTGCGTTATCCACCATAAGCTACTAGTCATACCAGACCAAGTGAGGCTGTAGCAGCAAAACTCCTGAGTGTATTGAACTGAGCAAGGGAGTTTTTTATTGCTTATGATTTCAAAGTGTTATTTGTAGTTTCAAAAGGTTCACAGTCTTGCTTTAAAAGTGGCAGACGGGTTGATGCATTATGTCAAATTAGGTGATCATGGTCCTGCCATGACTTGACATGACACAACAACAGCACCGGCGCATCACACAGCCAATTGTAGATGTTGTCTAACCAGCTAAGAGGAGGCAAAAGAAATCCACAACATGCTAGTCTGGGGGCCTCGTGAGGCGTCCTTCACATAGAATCAGTTGTCTGTGACACACTACAGAGGATTAAAGGACAAATTGTTATACCCAATGCAAATTTCCACGTGTTGGATCAGAACATATTCAGCCTGATACTGTGTAGTCTGGTCCCAGGTTTATGAAGTCTCTACACGCTACCAATTCCCACAGCCTTCCCATGTCCAGCTCTATAAATGCACCCAAAGTGCACATTCATGAATCCTACATTGCACTCCCTCACTAAGTAAATATGACCAGCGTGTCCAGTGCAAGCCAAAGCTTGTCTGTGTGCTTCCATCACCCACATCACTGCCCATGCACATCTCATGCCCAGCCTGCACCCACCCAATGTACCATCTGCCTTGGCAGTCAACTGTACCAGACCTGGCCAGACAACTGCTCCAAAGAGGGGTGGGCTGGTGATGGGGGGTGTTCCAGATGCTTCTCAATCCAGCTGCAGCCTGTTGGCAATGTCACGGCATGCCCCTGGATTAATGACCCCCCCACCCGCCCCGTTCTATGGGCTGCTGTCCCACTATCTGTATGGGACCTGCCAAGCCTATTATCCATGCACGGTTTAAGTCAAAATGCCACACGCTCACTAACTGAACGATGGGGTCTTAAACAGTGGGGAGCCATTTAAACAAGGAGTGGGGGAATTGTGTGTGTTTGCGTGTGTGTATGTGTGACATTTTTCTTGCAGCCTATGTTCCCACTGCCATCTCATCTTTCCCAGCCGTCTGTATGGATTTAGGTGGCTGGCCTGTGGGCCAGGCTCCATCGATTACAAACAGCCAACCAATCATGCTGACAGACAGCTCGGTTGAGAGCACACCTTGGCTTTTAATAGTGCTGTCCACGATGCCCATGTTTATGTGGAAAGCTGAGAACAGATAGTACAACACTGCAACAAACACGCACTGACACTAAGCAGGCAGCTGCACTGCAACCTTGTGTATTTGCATAATGAGACAGACAAACCACGTAGACACAGACAACTTCGAACACACTGAGACCAAAACAATGCTTTTTTAATTTAAGCCTAACCTGTCTTGTGATTTTCCCTTGTCCTGTGTGCGTCTCTGCTCTATTGGTGGGCTGAGTAGTAGCTTAAAAAAGTACTTTGAGAGGAAATGCAAATGACCTTGTCTCATCTCGAAGCAAACACTGGGAAATTAAATTAAGGCTCCCTGTGACTTTGGAAGTGCTGTTTCCTCAGTCTTGTTGGCTATATGTGTGGATGTGTTTGAACCAACATCTTTTTTCAAATGTGTTGGAGTTTGTGTGTTTCAGTGTTAGTGTGTTTCTGAGAGTTCAGTTCAGTGTGTGTTTGTGTGTTTGTGTGTGTGTGGGTGGGTGATGTCTTTGACTCCAGCTCTTTGTCTGGCCTGCTTCATTCTCACAAACACTAATAGAAATTCACAGCCGTTTAATAATTCACACTGAGGTAGGCGGCTACAGTAAACTGTCAACAACACAAGCTCCTACTGAAATTCCATTAACTGCCAATGAATTATTCCCATATTACATCCATCCCAGCCTTGATGTACACAAACACACACACACACACACACACACACACACACACTAAAAACACATATGCACATGTATCACACTTCCTTACAATATTCCTAATGGCCCAACGCTAAGCAGGCTAAACCTGGAGGCTCTAAGGCATATTCCATTATTAGAGCGGTGAAATGGAGACCCCATTGGCCTTTGGGACGAGGTCCTAAGCCCAGGGACATTATGATAATGGAGGTTCTGTGGGGAGTAGATGCCATACAAGCTAATGTACTGTCTGGAGATACAATAACAGCAGCCTCGCTACAGGTTCGGCTCACTGCATCTTGATCTAAACATTTCTTCCATTCTTATTAGATTTAATGTCCTCAGCTGGTCATTCCCACTGATTTGTTATTGGAAGTGAGGATGTGAATCAACAGAGGGCAGGTAGGAGTCTCATGTTGAGGGAAGAGAAATGAGATTCATGTCAGATTGTATTTGTCAAACACATATTGAACTGTTGATTTATGTCAAATGAAACGTTAAATAATTTAATAGAATTTCATTTGACTATTGAAATTGAACACCATTATCATTCAATTTAATATTTATAAATCACTTTTCCCTATAAAAATGTCCTCCTGAAATCATTGCTCTCGGCCAAGAAATAGTCCTTCACATAAGCCTTCAAGCTACTACATTTATTTCCAATTATGTCTTGTTTGGGATAATTTAAATCAACGGTTTAACGATAGTATGTAACAAATACAAGGTTTTGCTAACTGGATAAAACATCTAGTTTCATGGAGACCTGGTTATGAGCATTCAAGTGTACTTTACTGTTAAAACAGGCTGTTGGTTTGACTGGGTGACATGGGGGGAAATATCTGGTGGACCTATTTATGTATGTAACAATATAAATTTAGGCTTGAAAGATTCCTAGATCTCTACGAGGAATGAGAGATGTTTTTTTCAAATTGTCAGCTGTTCTGGGAGAGATTTTTCCATGTTAATTTAGACCAGAAATTTGTGTCACCATTCCTGATATAAAAAAAAGTCCCATGATAAAAGCTAAACACTAAAACATCATATATTACTCCACATCCCCTGTGCTGTGGAATATTAACTTATTTAAGGAGACATAGTCCTTCCTAAGTTGTACAGCATGACGTGCATCTACACAGCAGCCTGAACAACCAGTAGGGAGTGGCTCTTTGTCTGTCTGCCTGCATTCAGCTTGCTGTGTTACACACTGAAACGCTTCTCTGGCAGACAGTAGAATTCCTATTTGTCACTGACTGATATTACACCTTTCATCAGAAGCAGCGCAAAGCTGATGTGAAAGCTATATGGATTTCTGTTATCAAACATGTAACGGTTGGGACGCTCACGGTTACTCAGGTGGAAAACTGGAAATGTTTTGGGATCCCTTCATTCCCATTTTGATACCTTCAAGGTAGAATAAGATACTTTAAAATCCCAAACTGGCAGTATAGAACACTTTGGCAAAACCTTTTTCATTTTCAGTAACTGCTAATGGGGAACGGGCTATTAAGAAGCTGCAGCTCAGCACTGCAATTGAATGCGTTGTATAACGTAAGCACCTGCTTCAGGAGCCAAGAAGTGTCACGTTAATACCGTCCATTTACTGTAACTAACCGCTTCAATTGAGATAATGGAGCAGAGGTGGAGGAGCAAGTTAATGGGCACCATCACAACCCATAGTCTCACTGCAATGACACCAAACTTGTTTTTCTAAGATGACAGTAAACATTATCAGTCATATTGGTAGATATTTTCTCTTCAGTAGCTCCTAAAGGGAATTTACACATATAGCCATCCTATCCTGCCAAAATGTATTTACCTTGCAGGGCCAGACTTTTGGACGTTTGGAAAATATCATCCCAGCCTCTGTTACAAGAATCAAGCAGAACCCAGAGTTATACAGTACATGCTTGACACATGCACACAACCTCTAAAAGCAGCATTAGGGTTTAGAGTACCTAGAAAAATGAACACACTCTGCTGATGCTTGAAATGTGGTTATTCTGCCAACCTAAGCTATTGGAGCTGTAAAGAAGCCACAGTTAAACAAACAGTAAAACACAACGGCCAGACCTGCTGGGTTGCTGGAGGGTTTTGGTGACCCAGTCATAGCGTAACCTTTTCCTTTCTGTTGCAGTTCACAAATCTTTCTGCACTCGACCCCGGAGCTGTTTGTCACCAACGCTGCCATGTTACAGCAAACATGAAAAGAGGGCGCTGCTGCCCTATCAGCACCTGCCACCCTCGGGTGGCTGCAGCAAAACATTACCAACCGTCTTTATTAGTGCTATTAGGAATGCAAGGCGTGTTTTTCATATCCAGGCCGCGTTAATGTGAGGTTAGATTGATGATGATGGTGCTCGGCGGGGAGATCTTGCATCTGATTTACAGATGTTGACAATGAGGGCTTCATTTCCATAATGAATCCTCAGCGCCTCCTTGATGAGCTGTTGACAGAACAGAAAACAACAAGTGTCTTGTCTTCCACAGATAAATAATGGAAGAGTGGAAAATGGACAAGTCCAGATTCCATCAGCACTTTTCTTTTTTCTTTTTGGGGGGTTTCTAGTTTAACAAATTGTTACAAATCTAACCAAAGTGTTAAGGGGGCCGCTTACAGCCACAACTATCTAGCCTGAAGCTTTCTGTCAAAGAAGACAAAGCCACGCCTCTCTTCCACACATATCCTGTCTGCCCTCCCCAGTTCCAAACAGCATATCTTCTAGCTTTATTGCCAGAGAGCGACTCTGGCTAGATGAGATCCCCACACAGCTTAACATCTGGGCGCTTTGCCGCTGATGCCCTCATAAATAAAAGATAACTCCTGCCTACCGCGCACAGTCGCACTGGTATAAATCATGTATATGGATTTTCACTTGGCTTTCACTCTCTCTTTCTCTTACAGTCTCTCAACCCCCTTCCTTTATTCTGCCCCCTTTTCTATAATTCTTCCTCTTTTGCCTTGCTTTTTCTCTGCCTTTACAACCCAGCATTAGGTCCACGAGACAAAGGAAGTTGGCAGGTAATTAGAAACTTCATGATGGTGGGAAGAGAAGCCACCTTGTCCTTGTCTTTTTCTAATTGGCCAGGATGTCAGGAGAGGACTGATATTTGCACTTCTGTTTGTGGTCATCTGTTTGAAAGTTTGAAATGACATGACAATAAATTTGGACAGATTGTGCGACAGATCAGCTTTAAGTACATTCACCTTGGGGATTAATCACGGTGGCAACAATGGCAGATCTAACACTCAATTAAGTGTTTAATTAATCTTCAAAGCAGTCTGACAGTCAATGTGTCCAAATTCATCGCAAGTCTCAAACAATCAATAGTCCCCTCTAAAGGGGCATTCCACCAATCTTACACATGCAGCTCAGTTTACTCCTCATGAGTCCTCGTGATGATGTCATCAGGGTTATCTCTGTCCAGACTTGAGACTTGAGAAAGTCTGTATTACAAACTGGAAGTTTGAAAGAAGAGGGATGTCTCAGCCTCTTCCATTTTGACCAGTCTCCCAACTCTATAGAAGTGGAACACTAAATCACTGGATTATCCTTTTAAATAGCTGTTAAATGGTTTAAGTGGCTATAAACAATATTTATATATTAACAAAGTTTGCATGGCTACTCGAATGGGGTCACGTGGAGAAACTGCAGCGTCGGGGGATGCTCTCTCAGCTTTATGGAGCTTTATGGCAACTGTTGGCTCATTATTCTGGTTTTCAACATTTTGAAAACATTCAAAACATTTTGTTTATTTACTCCTACCACTTCACTTTCTGCCTTAAAAGGAGGCTCTTTAGGGCAAAAAAAGCTCTGATAAATCCGCTGTACACCACCTTATCAGCACAAAAAGACAGATAGACAAAGTCAGAGACTAGCTGGTAAACATTGTGGAGCATTTGACAGCTGAAGAGACGGATACATTGTGGAGAGCAAATCCAGAACTAAAAGGTGATAATATGTCACTGTTTTGTCCACAGCTTGTTTCTGGTACCTGAAAGGGTCCAACAAATCAGTTATAGTAGATTTAAAGTAATAGCATAATAGTGCACCCACAGCATAATAAATATTGATTGAATTGGTTTTTTAAAGCATTGATTGACTGCAGTTAATAGTTTGTAATACTGAATTAGTATTTTTAAATTCAGCGATAGAAACAGTGTAAAATGAGATCTCTACTACCATTTGAAAAATGAAACTCATTATTTAGTACATATTGGAGCTGTTTGAACCCTTTTTAAAAACAGCAACATATTCACTGTAAAATAAGTTTACAGGATGTAATATTTTCAGGATTTAGGGTCTAGGAGCAGCAGACATCAGGACATATTAGATGTCCATTTCAAAATGAAGACGTAATATTCAATTACAAAGATGAGCTATTGTGAAAAGGAAGTCTGAGCCTTGCCAATAACAACATTGCTTTATTAATGTTCATTGTGATACTTTATGCCTCAGGGGATCAATAAAGTATCATATTACTGTAAGCATGAAAGCATTGTATGTCAGGTCCTGAAGACACAACACACACTGCAGGAGCGGAGGTGCAACACAGGTCGTCATGGCTGAAAAATATACACTGGAAGACGAAGCCATGGACAACTTTTTGTCTCGGGGTTAGGAGACAAATGAATGTACGGCCTGCTGGTGGGTAAACAGTCGAATGATTGGCTGATGTATTTAATCCCCAAGGACAGGAAGTCCAAATCAGCTTCAAACAAAAAAAACTAATTATGTCAAGTCTCCTCTGGCTGATGATAAAGGATAATTACTTTTTTATTCCCCTCGCTAAGGCCGAATACATTCCCTCAGATGTGGCAACGTAACCTTTAACAAACACCGCATGATTGATGAGGCGCCTCATTTCTCCCTTCCAAATGATTACCAAACATGTTTCCCCTCCTTAGACACATGCACACATACACACAAATAATCTTTCCATCCTCTCAACCAGCTACAAATAAGTTTGTTGCGTGACACTTGAAAAAGGAAAGCATCTCATTTCAGGAGTTTCATTACTCATATCATCTGATACTTACATCTCCAGTGCGTGGAGGCAGAATACAATTACAGAGGAAAGAGAGAGGGCTCTGCTTTATCTGTCCCGGGAATGAGATATATTCACATCCACAATGACCAATTCTGACAACAGTGTCAGCCACAGACAATACTCTGCCATATCTATCTGTCTTCAGTGGAGAGATACTTGGACAGTGAGAGCCAGTGATGAATGAGACATCATCGCGCGCCTGATACATATTTCTCATTTCCAGAACAAACAATACAGACATCTGAAATGAATATCACCGGCTGAAAGAACACAGGCAACACAACTCACTTGGGAGGCAGGAAGAAACAGACAATTTGTACATAAGGAAATACTTTCTCTAATTTCTTACACACTAAAGGTTACTGGGTCAAAAGCATTGATGCAAAGAAAACCATTGGGCACCAATAAAATCCAAGACAATGGGTTGTTTTGACCCACTTTTCTTTTGTTTTATGTTACTTACCTAAAATATGGTATGGTCCTGAACTTACCTGTCACTGCATCCAAGCATGTTTGTAGCATAATATGCACATAATTCTGCACAAAACTAACACTAAATGTGTGACAGTTTTAAGGTAAATCCTTGTTGTATCTAATACTGGGTTGAAATTAGGGCTGCAATGATTAGTCAATTAATTAACTTTCTTTGGTCCCAGCTTCTGTGAGAATGTGCTGCATTCACATTTGCTCTACAATGAAGCAAAATGAATATCTTTGGGTTTTGAACTATTGGTTGACAAAAATGTAATTTAATAACCCCCGTGGGCTTTAGGAAATTGCTATGGGAATTTTTCACAGTATTCTGATGTATTATTAGACCAATAGATTAATATATAAAACAACTGTTAGTTGCAATGAATCATTGTCTTGGTTCTGAATGGCAACCCCATTGTTTTCTACCCATGTGTACTGAGTAATGTTAACCCAGTATTCTGTCTGTGCTATATTGACACAACAGGAATTAATTTTGTCAGTGAATGCTCATGAACGTGTAGCAACACCGTCTGAGAGATTACCTGACCTCCTGACATTTAAAATCTTTGATTTGGCTTAAGGAAGCCTATTAACTCGTATGTCCAGCTTGACAGTAAATTAAATGAGACAGCTCCCCCCTCATCCTAACAGCTTGTCCAAATTCCTATGAGACTACAGAGCAAGTGTACAGTTCATGTCCATATCTGGTATTTGTGCCTCAGTCCTGACACTTGACAAATGTTGTGTTCCCCTCTAAACCTGGTTACTAGCAGTTTGTCCAATGACAGCAGCCATTCGCTGTTTAATGCCACACAAATCCGATTATGTCTTTCCGGGGTGCATTCACCAGCTGACAGAGACGGATGGAGATTATAAACTAAGGTACTGGCCAAGTAGAACATTTTTAAAAGGTTAGGAAAGACATAAAAATAGCTAGACTCAAGGTAATCTGCGGTTAAATATCCCAACATTCAAGGTCAGCAAAGCCAAGGTGGAGGACATGATACAGGCAGCGGGAGAGGTTATTCCTCAACACCACCAACCTGTCCAGGAGACACAGACTTTTATATGATGGATGTAAATCTTCCTTTTTTCAGCATTTTCATGGTCATTGTAAATCATGATCATAAAGAGAAAGAAAGGGACAAAGAAGCAGCGAGGATGAGAGATCGTTTTTAGTAAAATACCATAGAGTCCAGGTGCTGTGTATAGCAAGTAGTTGTATAAAAGGAGATAATTCGATATGTGCAGAATAGAAGACAAGGTGGTAAGTCTGGCTCCACGTGTCTAAGAGAGCTATGAAAGCACAGAGTCCTATCAGGAATCAGTACAAGGTAATCAAAAGGTAATTATGACCATGGCCAAGAAGCATTAGCACTGAGGAGTGTTGAACAATTCCATTATCTTGTCAGTTGTTTATGGTGTTGCACCACCACACAATCAGCCAAGACAGTATCCGTTTCTGTAAAGCACTAGTGAACTATTTCAACTGTATGTTTGCCAACACACTTTTCTCTCTGGGAAATCCAATAATCACATTCCTCCTCTCATTTTGTCTTTCAGCCATTCTCAGTTTCTGGAAGGGACCATTCAGAGACTGGGTACCATTCTACTTTATCCTGAAAGGCTTTAAAGCCGAGCCTCCACTCATCAATGGCTGTGAACAGGCCGGCCCGGGCTTTCTCTGGGTAACACAATTAACCATGGAGCGTCCAGCCCAGCCTCCTTCACATTCAGCCTCTGTTTGATGGCCAGCCAGCCCCATGACTTCATACACACACACTATCAGCCTATTGCCATGCAAAACAGTGGCTTCTTCTCCAACCCTGCACCATCTCACATTGCAGCCTAAGAGAGGTCCCCCTCTTTAGCCTTGCTTTGTCCCACAGCTACTAATGCGTGTAATTTTTGTGCGAATGAGGAACGAAGACTGTGAGCAAACACACCTCTTTCAGCTCGAGCTATTATAGGATTTGGCCCAGATGGTGGGAGTAAGATTTGTAACAGTGGCCCACTGGGAAAACAGTGGGAAAGATGAGGTTGGGGAGAGCGGTATGGGAGGGCTGAGGAGTTTGTGGCATTCAGTTTAAAATAGAAAGCAAAAAAAAAAAAAAAGAATTCATGGTACACAACTCAAGAAAGAGCTACCAGACTTTGTTTTGACAAAAACATCTCTCAAGAATGTAAATACACAGGTAAATACACATGTAAATAATAGTCCATTACTAAAAGAGAGAAATGCTTCAGTCTGTATGATCCTCCTGAATATAGCTTATGGAATTTTTGGTTTGAATCTTCAAGCAGTTTTCATGTTAAAGTATAGCTGACTGTCCTTTGTTCTTATAAAACTTCTGCATGATTCAAAATGCTATTTAAAGCTCAACAGCAGAGTGAAGAGAAGTGGACTATAAAGCCGGCATGCCTTCAGTCAGGGGCCGAGACAGCTTTATATGATTAAAATTGACTGGCACATGGTGCAGGCCTCCACACCCACCCATAACATATTTTTAAGACCCCCCTGGGAGGTCTCCCTCAGTGAATGAGACAGGTTTGTAAAAAAGCATGAGACTGCCGCCACAATCAATTCCCTTCCATTCAACTCATGCATGAGTGTGAGTGTGTGTGTGTGTGTGTGTGTGTGTGTGTGCTCTGTCCTTGTACCTGGGTACCAGTCACCAATTCCAATTCCGTTAGCTCCTTAAAAACCACTCAAGCCCTCCTCGCAATACCTCCCACCCCCTTCTAGAGTGGTGTGGAAATAAATATTTATAACATCACAAGAAAAAGAGAAATGCACACAAAGAGGCAAGTAGAGCAAAACAGGAAAACAGGCACACAGAGAGAGAAAGTGGTTACGATGACAACAGCTTCCCACTTGGCAGAGGACAGAGACTGACGGAAATGGAGAAGACTAAAAAACAATGAGGAACAAGCAAAGGAGTTGTGAAAGTGGGGGAGACTGAAAATAGCAGCTAAAGCCTCAAAATGAACCCATGGTGGTGAGCACCCATCTGGGCGACATGCCACAGTGGTCAGCTCCCCTCACTGAATTCTGGGAAAAAAAGGGGGTTTTTCTGTGTTTTGCTCCCTAAATGCAATTTCAGAATTTTCATTACACTCGTCTCCTCCTTCAAGTCCAAAAGTGGAATTCAAATAGACCCTTCCAAGAAGACTATCATAATACTAACTTCTGTATTTAACAGTGTCTTGCAAGGAAGGAGACTATTATGTATATATTAAAATGGTGTGCGCACCAAAGTAATATTCAAGGTTATTGTGAATGTTGAGAGTTTATGGGTGAGAAATCCATTTAGGATTCAATCAGAGAGGACAACACTTGGTGGCTCCACAAGACTCACTTCAAGCTGTCGTAAAATAGATTTCTCTGGATGGAGCACCAGGATCAAACATTAGACTGTCTTCTGTCCTATCAACACTAGCACACACGATTGCATTGACTGGCCAACAGTTATGACCTTTAACCCCAAAGAGGCTGACGGTCATGTGGGTGTGACTCGTGGGAAGTGAGAAGACTTTATTTTAGTGCTGAAACAACCAGTCGATAAATCATTTAGTCGATTGCCACAAAATGAATCAACTGTTTAAGTAATTAAGTAATCATTTAAGTCATTTGTTAAGCAAATATGCCAACAATATTATTATTTGCATCTTATTTCTTTTTCACTCCATTGTAAATTTAATATATTTGGGTTCTGAACTGTTGGATGGACAAAATAAGCAATTTGAAGGTGTTGACATAGCAATTACAATGTGAAGAAATAGTGTAAAAGTCAAATTACTCATCATGAGGTTTACTATTCAGCCTGTGAAAGCAGTTACAGTATAATTTCTCTGGTTGCTCTGCAGGGAGCTGAACAAAGTTTAAATTAATTACTTTTCAGGGTTATCTTGAATTAGAATTGAGACTTTTAATATTTAAAAGTTAACCTATGTTGCAAAAGTAGACAATCAATCAAAGAACTATATAATAATCTATAATGAAAATAACCCTTAACTGCAGCCCTGTTTTATTTCACTCACGCTCACCAATTCATGCAAACAGATATAAATACTCATATACATCAATTCAACTACATGTCTGAAATCAGCATTGATGAATTTCTGTCATTGTGTTTCACTGTCCCTTCAGGGTCTAAATCCACTTTGTGTTAATAGACATTCCTTTTCTGTCTTTAATAAGGGCTTTAATAATGCAATAGTATTCTATACAATTCTGTTCAATTCAATTGTGCAAATCATTGCCTGAGGCTTTTCTTTTCTGCACATTATTTCTCACTCCAGGTAGCCAACCTCAAAAGGTCTTTGGAGGTTGTATCCAACCTATTCTGAGTTGGCCATAGATAAAACTATTATCTTCCACATTTGATCCACCTCAATCCTATCACACTATTATATTTCCTAATTAAAAAAGGTGTGGGGGGTGCAGAGCCTTCCCTCGAGTCTTGTTTCTGACTCAATTTCTTCCCTCTGCCATCATTTTACCTTCATCCTCTGCCTCACTGCCACTCTGTTTCATTCCATACACATCGGTCTCACTTTTCTCTCTCCTTTCATTGTCTATTTGTCTGTTTCCTGTTCTTTATCACTCTGACCAACAGCCATCTATCTTTTTTTCATCCCTCTCTCTTTCTTTCAGAGGAAGGAGGCTCCAACAGAACAGGAGAAGATGATTTTCCTAGAAGAAGGAAATCCCAGAGAAAGCAGCAGAGTGGGAAAGAGTGATTCTGTGAGGAAAAAGCAGGGCGAGAGCGAAAACCCTAAAGTTCAATTTGCAGTAATTCTGTTATCTGAGACAGCCAGGGCTGGGTCACAGCTTCAGATACAATGGGTCCCCTTAGTCTTGTATTCCCCATGTCCAACATTCAACCTCAGTGTTATGGCTCGCTGCCATTTGTTTGTGTGTGTGTATGTGTGTGTGTGCACATGAAGCCCTATTTGTTTCTGTGTATAAGGATTCCCCTGGCTAACACAGTAATCCTTCAGAGCAAAGATTCTGCAACAGCAAGGAAGCGATGTGACATCTCCTTATCTAGCAATATTTGGGATATTTTGCAAATACTTTCAATCTGGGCATACTGTAAAGAGATACTCCAGCTACTCATTATTATGGGTCAAGCTCCAAAAACGTTAGATAATACAATTCCCATAGTGCAACTCGATAGTGCCATTCATACTCCACACTCCCAGTTTGAAACACATGTTTCGTCATGCTGTGCGAGGCGGTACTTAGGACTAGCAGTGCTTTCAGCTAAATGCTAACACATCTTAGTTAGCATGTTAGCATGCTCAACCTCGACCTAACATGATGGACCATCTGACAGACCAACCCACAGAGTTGGGCAGCCACAGAGCAAGGCTAAAACGTCTCTCTTAGGAACTTCAATCCCTAGATGACATCATTAGAGTAATTTTCTCAGATTTGAAAAAAACTCAAAAAAAGAGTGCCAGAAGATATCACATATTCTGTCAGGCTATGTATTACTTTGCATGAATCATAAACAGACTGTGATGTGTAAAATTGGTGGAGTGCCCCTTTAAAACTGACCTCCATATACCGCTATATAAATAAATGAAAGCAATGATGGAGAACAAAAGCAAGTTCCATAATACACTGACTGGCAGACTGACTGCCTCTAACAGCAATCACCGGTGTAGTGGCTGAAAATGTGTGTTTTCATCTCTTCTGAATTGCACTCCTCCTGAAGACTGCTTCAGCCTTCATTAAGCTGGGCAGCCAACACAAAGGTGTGACCTTCAATTACTCCCCTCCACATTCAAATTAACCGTCTTTAGCAGGCAAGATAGAGGGTAAGAGAGAGAGAGACGCACAGAACAAAGAGTCAAAGAGAAACAACTATGTAAGAAACCCAAATCACACAAAAATCAGTTGAATGCCTTAATAGTTTCCGCAGGCTTTAATGAGCTCAGGATAATAATAAAAACGTATATATTACTGTAAGCAGCAGGTCATAATTACAAGAGAAGCAGAGCTGTTAAGTAAACAAATTAATAATTAATGTGTATGCAATAAGAATTAAAAAATTTATCATCATTGGTAGATTATGCATTTTAAACTTCTTTTTTTTTTTTTTTTTTTGCATTTGCATTTTGAGACAGTGCAGGGGTGGTCTTGCAGCCACTAACTACAAACACTGTGGGTTTAGGGAGAACCTGGAGGTTAAAAAACAGATATCGTCCATCAGGCTCAACTGGCCTGGGCAATGTGTTGGAAAAACAGCCCACTGTGGAGCGGGGATTATTGAAATCTTCTCAGGCAGGGCTGCTTTAAATGGGAAAGGGAGTGGTGGTGCTGTGTGTGTGTGTGTGTGTGTGTGTGTGTGTGTTTGTGTGCACGAGTCACGGACAAGCATGAGCGCTGCTGTTGATGACATCTCCATGAATGAGTAAATCTGCTGCTTTCCCCTCCTCACACCACTGCTACTATAGTTTTACTAGGAAGTGGAGGGCTAACATCTGCTGCACTTCTCCCCTCAAACACCCACACATACACAGACACACGCAGCGGTGAAGAGGCTGAAAAAGCTGAAAATGAGGGTGTGCAAGCTGTGACGGTGAACATTAATGGGGACAGCAGCTGTGGAATTAATGTGGCACATCTGGGAGGACGGAGAAGAGAGGAGACAGCAGTTCTGAGAGGGAGCGATGAGGAAAAGATAGAAGTAGACAGACACAGAGAGAGAGTGCAGGAAGGGATGGAGGAGGTATGTTTGACTTGACTTTCAATAAGCCTCTCCCATCATCATTCGATGTCTCTCTGTATTCTAGCATCTGGCTAAAGCAATAGATTTTTAAGACCCTCTTGTCCTTGTCTTACCTGTAAAAACCTCTTCATCTTTGACTTTAATTAATCTCAGAAAAGTAAACTTTGCCTCACATTCATTCAGACACACTCTCGTTATAACCAGGACAAAGACTTGCCTCTGTGACCTAACATTTAAATAGCACACTTTGCTAATGCTTGTACCTGATGCAACCCAAGTGGGGCAGTATGATAGGCTATACACTTAATCACACCACATGAAGTGTAGGAGCCATGACACCGTCTGTGGACAGATATGCTGCAGCAGGGTGCATTGCAGCAAGAAATACAGCAAGAGCTCAGAAGAAAAATCTGAATATGTGAACATTTTTGCAGAGCAATTAGAAGGGGGGCATTTTTCAGTGGGGAAAAGTTGTTCTTGGAAATAACCACAGCTGCTGCTGCTGGGACCACAAATAAAGGAGTTATGGTTTAGATAGGATTAAATAGGTGTAACAGATTCATAACCAATTTCTCCTCCCTCTACAAAAGCACACCTTCAAGACAAGCACCCCCCTCCCTTTCAAGTGCTATCATGGGAGCTCCATCAAACAGGCAGCCAGAGGGCAACCTTAAAAGTCTCCTCAGCCCACCACCTCTCTGCCTCTCCTCTCCGCTGCTTGTCTGCTTGTCTGCTTGTCTCTTGGTCTTAACACCTACATTGAGGGCCCTCAAAAGCAAGAGCAAGCAACCTCCGGCTGCCTAGAATAGACATCTCTTCAAGATTTTACTGGAGTTTAAAGACACACATGCAAACACACAGACAGGCTTCAACAGCCCACCAGGTGGAAGAACGAGTAAGCTGCTTGGATGTCTGTCTGTGTGTGTGTGTGTGTGTGTGTGTGTCTCTCTGTGTGTGTGTGTGTGTGTGTGTGTGTGTGTGTGTGTGTGTGTGTGTGTGTGTGTGTGTGTGTGTGTGTGTGTGTGTGTGTGTGTGTGTG
>JAVQJD010097397.1:0-35097 GCA_036023655.1 Nannoperca australis | reverse complement strand
GTGTGTGTGTGTGTGTGTGTGTGTGTGTGTGTGTGTGTGTGTGTGTGTGTGTGTGTGTGTGTGTGTGTGTGTGTGTGTGTGTGTGTGTGTGTGTTCGGAGTCACCTTCTCCGCCCAGTTGTCGCCCATCAGCAGCGGTAAGTGTGTGTTTGCTTGTGTTTAATTACAAAATGCAGAGGCAGAGGTTCATGTGAATTGCTTTCGGGGTGGGGGTGGGGGGTTGAATCTGGAAACATTTCGCCCTCGTCGTTGTCTTGTTGTTGATCACCGCTGTTGTGAGTGGGACATTACGCGGGTCGCTTTAGCATTCAGCAGGTGTTCAGCGTTCGCAGATAAGAAGAGTTCATTCAATCTCCTGTGTGAGAAAAGAGAGAATGGAGAGGTACTTTACCTTTCGGGTGGCCTCGACCCAACGTCACAAAGCCAGAGGAGATGAAGTTGTGAAGGTCAGCGCCTCCACTGCTCCGGACGCTCTCCTTTCCGTAGTGGAGACCTGTTCAAAAGCAAAACCAAAAGCACACTTTAAAACAACCCAAGAGCGATTTCAAACCAGCAATATAACAAAGATCTGGCAATCACACACACACACACACTCAAACCATGGAGATGCGACAGGATGACATTCACTGTGAAGAGAAACCCTGGAGAGGCGCCAAGCATGACTCGAAACCTAAAGTGGAGCGACGTGGGGAGGTTGAGAAAGGTTCAGCTTCATTCAGAAGTCCTCTGACAGTCTGCTGGAGCTCCAGCGTGGAGAACAACCGGCCGCACTTGTTTTGATTCCCCTCAGAATCGGAGGCACAGTTGCGTGAGTGTCGCGGTCAACAGCTTCCCACTTCTCTGTGATGTAACTCATGAGCTCACCAAGACTTGAATAATTAAAAAACAAAACAAGGAAAAGCATCTTGCTCCGGAAATGATTTACTTTGTTAGCTGGTGCTGGTCACACACGTCAGGCCCGCGAGAGGCTCAGGAGTGAGCTGCCACTTTGACTCTGTATGTGTGAACAACAGTCAGCGTCTACTGCTTCAGTTTTGTCTATTCTTTTATTTTTTTACCAGTCTTTACAAGTTTTTCAACTTTATGAACGTGTAATACTGAGAAAAAGTCACTAAGATCTAGCGGGGGTTTTCTTGATGAATAATTTGTTCTATAAAATGAAATTTTATAAAATAAAATTTTATAGAACAAAGCCCGACTTTACATCTTCAAATGTCTTGTTTTGTCCATCAACACACCAAAAAAAGAAGAAACATTGATCAAAATCGATGCAGCAGAACCAGAGATTTTGTCCTTTTTCACTCCACACATTCTTTTTCGTACATTACCCACAATGCAACGGGTCCTCCAACTGTTAAGTCTGAGGTTCAGGTGTGTTATGCTATTAGCGGCTGATGTGGTCTGCAGAAGTCTGGTGAGCGCACTTCTTTCTAACTCTAATCAAACAGATTTGATTCATTTTCAAACTTGTAGTCTTCAGCCGCAACCAACACGGACTCAAGTGACATTATCAGACTTCCCACAGCTCAAAAAAGGCCTTTACACTTGTGCAGTGGTTCTCTCCAACACCTGTGAACAGACTCTGATGCGTAAAATCAGTGGAGTTACCCTTTAAGATATTGAGTTTACCATCTATCACCAGACAAAGCATCAAATCCTCACGACTCACCAGAAGTCACCTTTACGGGGTCACAAGCCTCAAAGGTTCACCAGGACACCGGGTCAACATAAGAAACTAGCGTTTGGGCTTTCCCATCATGTTCTCAGGACCCCCGCTTGTTTCTTTTTCATGGTGTCAAATGACAGACGCAGAACGTCCCCGCCGTGTCTCTCCCTGAGGCACAGATAGATGGGAAGTGGTGGGAAAGTGAACCATTCAAGCAAACACAGCGCGATGATCCTTGAAAAAAGCAATATGTTTCAACCACCCACATTCCACCGCACTTTGAACTCAATCACACCTCTGCCTGCGCTGCTTTCGTGGCTGCAGATAGAGTATCTGCTGGGGTTATTTTCCAATTCTACCATACCAGACACACACACACACACACACACACACACACACACACTATTGTTGTCTTTCTTTGTCACCTTTGTCATTGGTAGGCTGCTCCACGACCAAGTGCGACAACCCTTGAATCTGAAAGACCCTTTAAAAGCAATCCCCTCCTTTCCTCCAGCTCCCATTCCCACCTCATTAAAGTGAGATGAGGTGAGGGGGGGGGCTACGCATTATGAATTTATCGTCCTTCATTCAAAGAAAATCGTGACTTTCACCTCAACGACGTGCCGCAGGAAATGAACGGCCGCAGGAAGTAGCCGACGCAGGGGATTCATATGGTAATACTTAATCACTGGACACCCA
The DNA here is from genome assembly GCA_036023655.1 of Nannoperca australis. Classification (NCBI taxonomy): domain Eukaryota; kingdom Metazoa; phylum Chordata; class Actinopteri; order Centrarchiformes; family Percichthyidae; genus Nannoperca; species Nannoperca australis. The sequence continues at coordinate 32,733 of JAVQJD010097397.1, read as the reverse complement.
CACCTCTGAATTATCTCCAAGAGCGGGAAATGTGTTATTTCATGAGCCGAGCTGGATGTGGTTCTGTGTGGCTGACATCGGGGAGGTTAAGCTTTAACGCAGCCGGCCAGAGGTCATTTACATGGTATGCTGATGTGATAGCATTATCTGGAGCAGACATGAAGCTGCGTATCGTCTCCATAAAGTTGTTCAGCTGGAGCTCGGCATCGCAGATCTTCGTATCTTTATCTTCCTCTCGTGGCCTCTCAGTGGTGGGGGGGGGGGCTTTTTAAACGCCATCTTGGCAAATACATGCCTCCTTTTAACCCCGGCCCTGCCCTCGCGAGAAAACTAATGGTGCAGTGCAGCAAGTCCTGGTCCACGCTGGTCCGTAATTAACAGGTTCTGCTACTGGAAAGAGATGCCGATGGATCACTGCCTCCACACCTGAAACCTCCTCACACACACACACACACTCAGGGGGCCAAAGATCCAGCTGTATAATAAGGGGCAATAATGAGATCTAGGGCAGTAGAGACAATTAGGCGGGGTCTCTCAGATGCTGAGGTTTAACACAGGTGCACTCAGGAGGAAGCTTCTATGAAACATGTTGACGCAGTCAGCATAGAAATGTTTTTTTTGAACACGTGGGTGATGATTATCTGGCCAGTGGGGAGCCAGCGAGGTCACAGTGGAGACGTTACTTTAAGGATTAATTGGAGGGAGGTTGCAGGTAGAAGAGGGAGGTGTGTGTGTGTGTGTGTGTGGGTGTGTGGTGGGCTTACGAAGTATGATTTTGGCGAATAATTAGAGTAATTTAATCCCTGTTTTGTTCTTTAGGCAAAACATCCTGTTTGGATAACTCTTAGAGTGCACACACACACACACACACACACACACGCACGCAGAGCTACATGCTTTCAAAATATCTGAAGGTCACGTCAAAGCTGCTAAATAGCTGGAAATGTTATTCTATCATCACGACCTTCTATCATTGTCCACAGCAGCTGACCTTTAAGCTCCGGACGTTGCTCGTCTCAAACTAAATTACTGCTCAAATCCCTCCAGCGCTGCATAGGAGCTTAAATACACACATACATACATACACTTAGATTCTTCTGGTGCTGCAAACACTTCCCCATAACCTATAATCCAATTTGTGTATTCTTTTCTTTTTGCAGAAGGGATATGTAGGAGTAATTGTTTTTCTGCTGAGTAAACTGAGACAGAGGGAACAGCTGCTCTCTGCACTGTACCTGAAAACTATATTTCATCATTCTGCGCATTAAGAAAACGTCAGAGAGGAAACCGAGCAACACTTTTCCAGAAAAAGAGGCAAATCTTTGCCTGTGATGTGCGGTAAATAAATCCACTTCATCTGGAGAGAGCTGTGGGCCACACGGCAGAGAAGCGCTTGTTGTTTACTGTAACCAAAGGCGGACTCCTGTAAAGGTGCCGACTCCTCCCTTTAACTTCTGCTCCTTGTTGTGGCTGTGGGGGGGGCTCTGTGTTTACACCCCGGCCCAGTAGAGGATCTGAGTGGATGCAGATAAATATAGCAGCACTTGCACTGGTATCATATTGTGCTGTCTGCACTGTTTTTGTATAAAGTTTTGCAGTGCACCCAGGGTGCCGTGTCACCACTCAAGGCCTCCAGTGAGAGGAAATAAATCAGCGTGTATTTTTAGAATTGAGCCCAAACAAAACAACGTGGATGAAAATAAATAAAATACTTTGGTATGGAAGTATTAGTGCCGAGAGCAACTGGGCATCATTTCATGCTGAGGATCAAAGGAGGAACTGACGTTATTCCCACTCTTGACATAAGTTGATAGGATCCTCCTGGGCCCTTTAGCCACTTGCTTTATGAGGCCTCCCCACCTGATTTAAAAGTGTCTCAAAAAGCCTCTGGATGTGAAGTGCCATTCTTAGCAGCGACGACTGCAGCCGAGGACCCTCTCCTTAAGAGGCCTGCCTCCACGCTCGGTGCCAAATGCCCATTTGGGCACCCATGAATATGCATCTTCTATGAGAGCCAGTGGGCTCCCCTCTCCACAGCACCTTCCCGCTCCCCATTTATATGCACACATTAACCATGCTGTCGCCCGGGCTGTCATCGCCTTTCATGTCCAACCCCGTCAGGACTGCTGTGGTCCCTGGTGGGGGGGTGGGGTGGGACACGGCTTGGCTGGGGTAGACTGAGCTGTGCCGGCCTGAGTTGCAGTGATTGTGTGCAAGCAGGCAAAACAGTCGCAGCCAAGCCGAGCGTCAGATAGACAGATAAAGTGATGCTCGACCTTTACCGAGTATAAATACATGCAAGGTCGCGCTGAAGGCAGCCGGCCACGTGCAGCTACATATCAGCAGGGGCCCCTGCGTGGCCGGCTAGTGACCCTTAGTAATAGACTGGAATTAAGACGGACACTAAGTGAATGAACACAGAATGTGGTCGCAGCAAACACTGAGCTGCAAGAAAATGCTCCACAGTTTAGTTTGTGATAGATGGCGATGTGGCAGAAAGAGGCCAAGTTTACGTGGCATAGCCTCCACGAGTCTGTAAACCCAAATAAAGCTGGAAGCACGCACAATCTATTATTTAGAGACAAAGACGCTCAAATATTTTTGCTGTCCTGTAGCTCAGATCAAGCGTAACAACTGCACGTCTTGTACCAGGCGATGTCTGGCTTCAGAAGCAGCAGAGGCCTTCGAGCGCCCCCGCCTCCCCAGGTAATGAGGAGGTTTCTGGGGCTTTTAAGAAACCAGGGTACACTAAGGAGTTTGAATGTTTTTATAAATAAGTCAGGTAACAGCAATGGCTAACTACACAACATATCATCATTTTTAACGGCTGCAAAATCAACACCTAATGTGTGAAACATTTCCTTTCTCCTCCTGCACACTGAGACTACGCATCCTTCTTTTTCTTTCCATCTCAGCGGCTCCTTTGTGTTTCTAATATCTCATTATTTTCCATCTGTGTCGCTCTCCCCGAGCGTCTTTGCCTCTCTCCATCTAATAACACCTGCTTTGCCGAAGAAGAACCTGCCGGCGTTGGGTTGCCTTCCCCTGGACTTGTTTTTTTCCTGCGCAGCTTTCAGCCATTTTAGCGATTTATACTCCCTGTCTGTTGTCTGAATCGCGGGGTTAAATCCCGGCGTGTGCGCTGCCTGTGATTCACCCACTGAGTGACAGAGAGGTCATCACTTCCAGCCTGTCAGAGACTGCAGGGCCGCGCTACCTTGCCAGCCTGTAATTATCTCCACTAGCAGGCCCCTCTTTGGCGCTGTCGCTCTCTCCCTCGCGCTCCCTCGCTCAAATCGGATGATTACTGGATGTTAACATTGGAGATTACACTGCTGAAAGGGTGAGCACAGTGGGTGCTCTGTGGAGGGGGAATGCAGAATGTTGCACGGGAATAATGGAACATGCTTCACAAACGTGCCTTCAGCAGTGGTGACACAGAAACACGAGGATGCTTGTGGAGCTTTGAGTTTGGAGAGCTCTTACCGTGGTTGGATTTGGAGGTGTGAACAGGGGTGTAGTGGTTCTTGGATGAGGTTCTGACTGGTGTGTTGTCTTTGGGCGAGCCATTCATCGCTGCAAAGTTTTCACAGTCGTACTGCGATATGGGGATGGGCCCCTGCTGCCTCAGGATGTCTGCGAGGGCCCTGGGGAAAAAACCAGAAAACCAGAACGACTGTTACCACTGCACCAGAAAGATGTCTCCCTTCGGTGTTCCTCTCTCAGTGCAGCTGAGTTAAACATGAAGTGATAGCGCGTCTGTTTTCTACATGCCGAATGGCTGCTAATTGTTAAGACAGTGTTGTGCTATTATGGGTAATTCATGGCTGCTCTGCTTCTGCTTCTTCTTCTTTTTTATGTCTGGGTTTTTATGTTCATTTTGCAAGAGAAACATTGGATGTGTGAGTGTCTCGTCTAATTGGGTTGAAATTGAATGTTTTTCAGACCGCACCAGGTGCATATGGAAGGATGGAGCCCTTGAGGGTGGAGGGGGTGGGGTAGTGGAAGAGAGGGAGAAGCAATCATGATGAAAGAAAGTTCAAAAAGTGTTTGTTTGCTTTTTCTGGCATCACTTTTGAAAAAGGAAATCAAATTACTTTTGCAGCACTGCTGCAGCTCAAAGCTTATGTATGACAAATGTATCACCAACGTAACCTTTGCTTTTAAATTAATATTTTAGCCCCCCCCACTCCACTTCTGCCTGTTACTTATTGAATGTGCAGCGGTGCATGCATGTCACACGACCTTGATACAGCCCCAACGTTAACACTATCCATTATTCACAGTCTTAAGGTTGCTCAAGTGTTGAATAATGCATCCAATAAAATACAAAAATAAAAAAAGCTGCTCACTCCTGAAGAAATAATGTGTCAGCATTAGTTCACTGATGTGGGTGCAGTGTACAATACACGGTCCACTCATGTATGATAGCTCTCGTGTGATGAAGCCCAGCATCTCTGCTAAACATTCCCGCCAAGTCCCCCCCCCCCCCCACACCTGAACACACCAGTAAGACGTGGGGGGAGGGGGGGGGGGGCAGGATTGGGTCGGGTCTCTAAGTAATTGGGTTGAAGTTCGATGACTGACAGCTGGTCGTCTCACCTCGGTTGCATCATGAGCCAAATATCTTTGTTATAGTTTAATTCAAACACGAGAGATGCCATTTTGATCCCACCTTAATCGGGGGAGGAGGGGGGGGGGTTTATCTGCAAGCATCAAATGTAAATATTCTGACTCCCATATATAACATGACAGATGCACCAGCCTCCCAGTCACTGGTTTTTAAAGGTTTAATGAAACAGGGAAGTGTTGGATACAGAGGATGGATGGATGTGAGGAAGGGGATGAAGGAGGGAGGAGGAAGTTCAGGCCGGTCTGGGTCGGGGATGCTGAAGGCCGGGGAGGAGGAGAGTGTGTGGGGGATCCACCTGGAACAGGAGGGGTGGGAGAGGATTGGGTGGAGGAGGGAGATGTGTGTGAATAGGGATGGGCAGAGGGAGGGACATGGATGTTGGGGGAGGGAAAGGGAGGCTGACCAGGTGATTGCAGGTGTGGCCCTGCTTCCAGCTGTTAGATCAGAATCTGTTCATTCATTTAAACACATCGTCAGTCTGATTTCTGATGCTGGGAAAGAAAACACATGAGTCTTTGACCTTTGACCCCTGTCTGAATTATAGTACACAAAGCTTTTATTTTGTGACTTTCTTTTAGTTGAAAGGCAGAGTACGTGCGTGTGTGCGTGTGTGCGTGTGTGCGTGTGCGTGTGTGTGTGTGTGTGTGTGTGTGTGTGAGACCATGAAGCAGCCTCGCTCACCTGTGTATGTTCATCTCCTGAGGCGGCTCTGTAGCTTTGTCGTACGCGACTTTCACCGACACTCCCAGCACGATGATGAAGGCTATGATCCCACAGGTGATGTAGACCGCCGTGTTGGTCTGATCCATGCTGGGATCGTACGTTTCACCGGTGGGGATGGGCGACGGGGCGGCCGTCTGCACCCACACCGGCGTTTGGTAGTTCTTGCAGGCTTTCTGGTCCAGCCGGTCTTTCTTGTACTCGCAGCAGAAGCGCAGGTAGCACGTCCCGCAGCAGTACCGGTGGTCCGTGTTGTTGCACTCGAACAATTTGTCATACTGCCCGCTCACGTCGTAGTAGCCCAGGCAGGTGTCGTGGGGGCTGGCGGGCGCCGGCTGCGGGGTCTTCGGCGGGACTACCGTGGGGACCGCGGTGGGTTTGGGAGCCTTCCTCGGCGCCTGCTTGGGTTTTTTTCCGCCTGTAGCGGCGCTCAGCACGCTCAGCGGGTCCAGGTATATCAGCAGCAGCAAAACGTGCCTTATCCCCATGGTAGTGTGAAGAACTCTCCAAGTCTTATGGGGGTTTTTGGGGGCAAAGACACTTTAACTCTGGTTAAACATGCGAGGGTTTAGTCTTGTGCAGGTTTCGCCACCGAGTCTTCCACTACTCGCTCAGTCTCCGGTGCCGCCGTCATGTTCAGTTCAACTCTGTGCAGACTGTCGGGGGCATCCTCCGCTGTCACCGTTCAGTGGGAGAACTGAGACCCACCGCGACACGTCGGGGAGCGCTGGCAGGAGAGCACCATGTCCTGACCGGGAGGGAGGCTGACGGGTGTCCGGGCTCTGCGCGCTCTCCCTCGGCTGAGCGGCGTGTGAGAGCCGCGGCGCGTCGCTGTTTCCTGGAGACCCAGATGAGCTCTGCTCGGGTGGAAGTTCGGCTGCAGGAACAAATAAGCAAAGCGGGCTCATTAAGCGTTATCCCCGCGTCAGAGGCGCGTCGTTTAGGAGTCCAGATAACTTGACAGATTTTAGTCGTGAAAAGAAAATCCCCCTGTTTTCAGGTGATTCTTGCAGTTTGCACTTGGCAGCATGACACCCACACACGCTCCAACATGAGCGCGTGTTGTCTTTATGTTAAGCATCACGGCGCAGTGCCCAGCTGCAAGAAGCTACAGGAGCATTTCTGTTCTGGTAACAAACACAATGCAAGCATGAATGTGATTAGATGTTTAAAGGTGGGAGTGTGAACAGCCAGCCTACCTCAGTTCGGATGCCCGCTGGGGAGTTGCTCTCAGTCTGGGGCTCCGAAAGTGAGGAGAACATCGGCGCTCTCCCCCCTCCCCTCTCTCTCTCTCTCCTCTCTCTCTGCTTCTTCTCTCCTCCCTCCGTCTCTTACATCACTTCAGTGCTGGCGTCAGAACTCAGCCAAGTATCAGTAAATTGCCCCCCCACCCCCTTGTCCTCCTCCTCCTCCTCCAAGCAAGCAAGCAATAAAGCAAGCCTGCTTATTGGCATTAACACTTGAGAATGAAATGGCTGCACGGACCTCTGGTTGCAGGCTGGCGCTCTCCTGCGTGTTTCTCTGCACGTTTCCTGGAGCTTCTGCGCAGCTGGCTGGCGTCGTGCTGCAGCTACATGCCTGTAAACACGCGTGGCTTTCAGAACCAAACGGTAACTGTCTGTTCTGGCTCTGATAATACACTCATTATTTCCGATCAAGTCGTCCACACTGGTCTGGAGGCAGGCCGCGGCACCTGGGGGGTCATGGAGAAGTGATAGGGCTAAACACCTACACACACATCTGCCCCTGTTAGACATGTGTCAGTATGCATGGTCACCAGTGGAAACCATCAAGTGTAGGTCTTCCCCAGTAAAGACTTCCCACTAACCAACACACCTCTGACCGGATGGCAGGTGCAGGGCTTGGTCCTGATGAAAGGCTGCTCTCAGGCAGCTGGTCTGAGGGCACTGAGCTGCACTGCACACCACATCTGCACTCAACACTTTCCTGATCACAGACTACAGAGACCAGAGAGGTGTGGAGGCTGCAGGCTGAGAGCGGGACCCTAAATCGCAGTTATCCGCCTCGGTCGGGACGTGATGGGAACGCAGCACATTGTTTCTGGCAGGCAGGAGGCTGTAATGATGTGGGCCAAAGGAGCACTAGTAAAGATCAGAGGAGAGAGAGAGAGAAATCTGAAGGAAGCCCATTAGAGGAAATACGTGTTTCTTTATTTATAGACAGTGGAAGCAATAGTATTCATTCATTGTACCTTAAAAATAACAACTTCAAACGGGGAGCAGGGAGAAAGGCGCATCTTTCATTCTGTTCTCGCACTTCGTAACTTGGGTTCTCGCGAGAAGTGCGTAACGCTTTCCGAAACTACGTCGCAAGGCAAAGGTGGAGAGACCAAAGAGGAAGAATCTCATGAATCTTATTAATTTAAACTTATTGCAGTTTCAAAATGAAGAAGAACGTTAAATGGCAGTGTTGTGGTTTTATCTTATTCCACTGCCCCCAAGTGGCCGAAAAAGAAACCACTTAACGCAGCTTTGAGTCCTTCCTCTTCCAAATGTCTTGTGAGTTGAGGCTTTAACAAGGAAACAGTACAAAGTTGTGCAAAGACTTGACGACTTGGTACGATCTGCGTTGGCGCAGATTACTGAGTTACTAAATATCTTTGCAGTGAGGCCAGTTTCCAGCGTTTGACGTGGGGAAAGCCAGCGCTCAGCAGGTCAGGAGGTCAGAACACACTAATTAAAGCTGCTATGTGCCAACTGTCCATGGAAATCTGCCTATAAGCAAATAAGTGCAGACTCAACGCAATGCTGAACGTGACCACGGCCAAATCAGGCTCACAATCAAGCTGTAAATCACGTAGTGTGTCCCCAGCTTGGACTAGTGTCGGCCAATCAGGACACAGAATCGGGGCTATTCTACCAGAGGTGTCATGTTGATTTCAAGTAAAGGACTTGTTGTATTCTTTATTATTCGTATTGTTAACACATCCCATAAACGACCCAAACCAACAGTGAACGTATCTACTTCCCTATGTTCCTTCACTACCATGAACACACACACCGTCCTGCCAGATACACTCACTACAGCACCAAACGTGTATTCATCCACAGCTGAAAATAGTCCCCAACAAACGCCCTCTTTCCTACTGTCTGTTCCCGACAATCACAGAGCCTTTTTAAATAACGACACTATATTTGTGGCCCTCTTTTAAAAAGCTACGTATTCAGTAGGAACCAGTGGGCAAAGTCAGAAACGTTGCTTTTGTTCCTTCATGGGATTTGTTTACAATAAAACACTGTATGTACACAGTTAAGCGTTACCCTTAACATATGTTTGACCTAAACTACATTTATTTGCTGAATATACAAAGATAATAAAGGATCTCTTCTGAGCTGTTGTATAATTGAAGAGAAAAGAAAACAGATTATTACGGGACCTTTAAAAGTTCCCTGAATCCACCTCCATCAGCACCGCCTGTCAAAGCTTTGCAGGAACAGCCAGCGGTGCCAGATCAGATATCGCCGCTGCAGATGGAGGTCACGCAGCTGACCGCTGCCTCGCAGTCATATGACATTGTTTATAACACAGACAAATCACAAACCCAAGTATGACTTCTCTTTAAGCTGAGAGCAGAAGACTTTCCCTGACTGTGGCACTTTCACTGCTGTCATCTTTCCCTCCGGAGGAAATACTGAAGGAAGGTGGAATGCCAGCTCTCATTAGAAAAGGGATTTCAAAAGCTCCCTGACAGGAACAGTAGGGGAAAAATGCTTTGCATAAACATCTTTTTTCACTATCACCAGCGGTGTGACTGGCAGCAGGTTAGGGTACCAAAAGATCCTAATTTAAAGTGCCTTTCCTATAAAACTTACAGTATCTCCTGAATGGCTTTTACACCTTCAGCTCATCGGGATGAAGTTGATAGACTGACTCAGGAAATAGATTTATGCATGAGGAGGTTAAGTTGAAATACTTTTTGATCAAAAGCACTTTGTTTTTTCATTTACTACAGATCAGATTCATCCATTCAATACAGGTTTTGCACCCCGAGCGACATGCAGAGGAGGAAAAGAGAGCGTGATGATATTTGGGTCTCAATCTGAAACCAACAACGCCGCTGATTGTAAAGGCGGAGAAGCAGTTGCTTGGTAACCCCGTTCTGCGATGCCATCCATACTTGTTGTGATGAAAAATTTAAACTCACTACTGAACTATTCTGTGGGACTTCAACATGAGATATGGATGTGCTCTGAGACGTATGGATCAGGGTTGGAAGCCCGGCATCAAATAAAAGCACACAGTGATGCAAAACATACAGACACGGTAGGAATATAGACCTGAGTCCTTCTCCGTGATTCATGATGCATGTTACGGTCCCTCCATATATGGCCTGAAGCTGCTCTGTAAGAAGCCAACACACACAGACGGACGGTAATGTTGCTGCTTTCTGCATCTGTGTGCTGTGGTTTGTGACCGACAATGTTCCATTAATGTTTCAGATCCATTTTTGTTCCTGCAATAAACATGATGGAGGACGCGTCCTGCATGGTGTTATTACTGCATCCTTTGTTTTTTTTCTTATGAGTGTACCATTACTGGTAGTATCATTTTGGTTGCATTGTTTTCATCCTATAGTCTGTTCTATTCTCTTTGCACAACAGTGTAAACCTGCTCCTTATTTAACATTTATTAGCACGAAATAAACCATTAATAAATGCTTTTTTAACACACTATAATGTAGTGAAATGTAAGGACGTTTGTAATTCTTGAAAAAAAGAAACAGCACATTCATCTTTTTACAAATCAAAGGGTGAACTCATACAGGGAAACACAGCTTCTTTAATTAACAGCCTTTAATAATATTCATCTTTCATCATTATCTTGCAGTGGTGCCAGACAGAAACGCTGCACTGAAGCTAGCATGTTTTGACTCGTGCCTGACATTAGCGACCTTGCATACAGCAATTGTCATTTCAGTGTTTTAGTTTTGGCATGAGGTGTCATTGTCGACCTGTCGGTCCTTAATCATCTTTACCAAGAAGGCATAGAGAGAAGTGTGCCCTCAGGAAGTTCTGCAAGGCAGACAACCTGAAGGCAAAGTCCTCCCACGTGCCGAGCGCAGGTTCAGGTGTTCTACAGGATTCTGCAGCCTTACTTGGTCTGGTATGACCAGTAGCTAAAGGTGGCTAATGTTTGCTAACATTAGATAGATATTGCTGGGTAACTTACATGTTTGAGTCAGTTTGCTAAATTTATGAGCACTACTTGTTTTTACATTACGTGTCGACATTTGCAATTACACTATAATTGGAGGAAGTTGTTTTATTCACATGTTTGTAGCTGGCTTGCTAACGTTAGCCACGGGTAAGTGTCCATTGAGGAATCCTTGAGTTTTGTTTGGAGGGTGTGTGAATCCCACAGCTAAGGCCGGAGCTGTGTGCAGTCACCGAGGCTAAGCTAGTTGTTGATGGTCATTAAATCCCTCTGAATTGTAGTTCTGCCTGCTTGTTAAACCACAAGGTCTCGTCCTCTGTTTCGAACAAAAGATGTGAGGTGTGGGTGTGGAGGATTTGCGTTTTGTTTACAGGCATCTTTGAAGGAGCTGTGCTGAGTAATGAAAGTAATGCATTAGTTTTTCTGCTGGGTAATTAGTAAAGTAGTGTAATGTATAATGAGTAATTGATCTCAGTTTTCAACTAACCTGCAGAACACTGGTCTTTACTGTGTTCAGGCAACGCACAGCACTTTCTATGTTATAATCCAATAATCAGCGTTCATATACTCCTTATAAATGAGGGGGTCTTTATTTGTCACCCTTTTCTCTTCTATTCTTTTGTATCCACAGACACTTTTAAAACATTTGCTTATCACCAACTTTAAAAGTAAGATTCAAAGCACTGCAAAAATGAGTTTAAAAGCTTCTGTATTTCTGTTTGTGTAGTCATAACTGTGAGTTAAAAACGTCCCAGTGACCAGCTGAGCAGAATAAAGGCTTTTTAACTGATTTTCTGAGTGCCTTGGATCTCTTTTCCCCCCCTGTAATTTTAAGCTTGCAATTATAACTAGCCATGCAGAATAAAGGCTTCAGACACGTTTCCGGAGTGCCTTGGATTTCTCTTTTTCCACATGATCACCAAAAGACCCCTTTTCATCCGCAAAAGCTCTGAAGTTCACAATCATTAAAGGCAAAGAAACACTTTAAGCTTCTTATTTGTTTCTGAAGTGACCCAGGATCAGCGCCACTCGCTGCCCTGTGACGAGACACGTTACCTAAATGTGGAGGAAACCGAACGGCCGGGCTGAGGAATACCAGCTTTTCAGCTGACAAGACTTTGCTGTTGCAGCACTGACGAAGCATTGAAGGGCTGCCCCGTCTGAGCGGGCCACCATTGTTCTTGACTCCTCTTGCTCTCTCTCCAGGGGCCGGTCCTTTATACATGCCATGTTCTTCTGCCATTACCATGACCCAATTTCTTTTGAAAACTGTGTTTCTCAAATTGCAGAGAGAGCCAGGACTGGTACAAGAGCTTTTAAGAGAAACTGTCCCCTTGAGTTTAACTATGCGTGCTGCTGAGTCTTACTCCAGAAAGTGCTTTGTCAAGAATTTCTGATAATGCTCAGTTTTTTGCCCACAGGGCTACAAGCTACAGGCTTTGGGCTGGTGGAGTGAGGAGCTGGGCAGAGAATTAAAACCCAGACAGCGCCTCTAATATGGAAACTGAGCACTTTCCTAAAAGTGTTTTTAAGACAAAGAAGTGTTTCTTGGCCTCATATGCTGTCAGTCAAAGTGAGTAACACACACATTGTTTTCTCTGTGTGGTGTGCTAATGCCAAGTGAAACCAACTGAATGCATTGCACCACCGCTGCGAGTGCTAAAAGATTTTTAACCCCGTGGATGTTTCTCGTAGCTTTTAGCCGTTTGCCAGCTGCCTCCTCAGCCAGGACTGGAGCAATGGCACTTGCCAACATGCTGTCATCACATCCCATAACTGTGTTGTTAGTCTAATATCCCGTCCCCTCTCCTGTCCCTGGCACCCGCGCTGGCACGCTATAATGTCTCGCTAATTTACAGCCAGACTTACAACTGAATGAGCCCGTTTGATGTTCAGTGTTGGCTTTTGATCAGAGCCATATATTCAGAGCGCTCAGTGGTTGGGTTATAAATGATTATTACCGTAGTGCTGCTGCTTTGTAGAATATAATGAACCGGAGTTGATGGTGTGTGTGTGTGTGTGTGTGTGCCTTCAGAATGATACCCTCTTGTAGGAATTGGAAGCTTCCTTTAAAAGCTTAATCAATCAGTTACAGATTATTATATTTATCCGTTACAATTGTCATTAGGGAAATTTACACTGTAAAAAATACGGACCAAGAAGTCTTTTATATTATAAAATAGATAATTTCACCTTTACTTAAAAGGTATATTGTGTAACATTTCCACATTTAAAATATCTAAAAACGACATTATCTCAGATGTTTCCAACAATGTTCAAACCCCAAGAACCGCTGTTAAAAACCACCAACAAGCACCCACACTGCAAAACGTGAAATTAGCGATTGAGGCTCTAAAAATCTTTAAGATAGTTTTTTTGGAGACTGCCTCTTGTGGTCATTAGAGGAACTGCATATTAAGATAGATCAAACTAATACAATACAGAATATAATGATTCACCTTTGAATTGGTTTCCCTACTAAATACTGCAAACATGGTAACAATATTAGACGGTGGAGCAGCAAAAGAAATAACCTCCTTACACCCCCCCCCCCCCCCCCGCCAGACAAACAGAGCTGGACTGATCACGCATGAGATCACTTTGTATCCTCGGATAAAAAAGCCTCACAGACCCTCCAGGTTGGCAATCATCACCTCGCTGTGTGTAGTCCACTGACATCACATTAGGAGCTGAAAATCCCATTTTTCAAAGAATTGTGGGAACTCTGGCTCCCACGTGGAGGCACCAGCACGTGAAGCACACTTTTAAATGGATAATTTATTCCCATTAAGAAACTGCACTGATGGAAAAAAGCTTGTGCGGCGTCTTGTTCAAAGCATCTGTGGTCTGGTTTTTCTTCAGTGAGTAATGGTTTACAGCTGGTGTTTGTGATCAAATTAATGCCACCCTCGTCAGTTACTCCTTCACCCTCCTCAAATGCACCACAGTGTTGAGTGTGGGGGCACATAGGGGCTTTAAAACCACGGACGCATCACAATGTGTATGTTGAAATGTTCTTTTCTTTCTCTCTGAGCTCCTTGAGTAACAACAACCTGAGCTTGCAGGATGTGTAGGGGAATTCAGAAACCATCTAAAAGCACAAACAAGGCCATCACATCTAAGATGACGTTTGTCGATGCAGCTCCAGCGGAGCCTCGGGGAACCTAAACGCCCCCCCTCACTCCTGAAGAGACACTTAAATTAGAGTTAAACATTAATGCGCAATTATTTATACATTGTGTAGTCTCGAACGTGTCCTTACAGCACGGCACAGGACATTGCTCAGCTTCCTACACAGGTCAGCGTATGTGCTTCCCCGATTAGTTGTGCGGCATTCAGTTACCGCAGCAAACGCACTGGGAAGTCACCGAGCAGCGCGCTGCCAAAGTTGTGGGAAACGGCAGTGAGCCCCCACAAATCATGGCACTGCCTCCCAGAGGACGCCTCTTCCAGATGCCTCTGTTTTCCTCTTCACTGTTGCGTTACAGCATGTGTGTGTGTGTGTGTGTGTGTGTGAGAGTGTTTATATCATAGCTCAAGAATGAACATATAAAAGTGGGTCACAGCTGCCATAATAAGAGCGTTTTCTCAAAGCAGGGGTTTCCTTAAGCAGAGAGGAGGGATGGAGCGAGTACATCAACGCTGTCCTTGCTTTGCCCTCATCCAGCCATGTTTCCACCCACACGTTCTGTAAGGGAAGCGAGAGCAACACAGAGGCAACACCAGAGCATACATTTTCCATACTGATGAGCGTCCTTCGCTCTATCTTTCACAGGTCTTTCATCTTGTTTCCCAGGTCGGTCTTATCTCTGTTGTCGAGAAAAATCCATTTCACTCCTGCATTTTCAATTTCTGCTCCGATTGCTGGGCTGAGAACCTTTTATGAATATTCCCTCTTTGTGTGTTTTTCCTTCAAACACACTCCTGCTAATACACAACCACATGGCTCATTTGTGAATCTCTTCACAATTTAACACCATTAGGACCGGTTACCAACAACAAGTAACAAATCAAGCCCTCTTGTGTGGAACTCATCCAAATACAATGCTAGTGCAGTTACCCTCCGTTCTGTCCGCTCTCCTCTCCTCCACTATAGGCTTCTATAATTAAACAGCCTCAGTGAGATATAGACAAGTCCACTGAGGGGGTCAGCGAGGGGAGCATCCATAAAATCCAGACCGCACCTCCCACATTATTTATCGAGCCTGACACGTTCACGTCAGTCCGGCGAGTGACGCTTCGCATCATCAATGCAGTTTTCCAGCTCATTACCCAGAGTTCCCGCAAACCCCACGTCTCTCCTGGGAGTTGTTTTCACGCGTGTCTCTCGAGCTGCAGAATGAAACCAGTACATGAATCTAACAACGTCGTGGACACTGATGACTGAACAAACAGCAGCTGATGCTGAAAGGTTTTTATGTGTCATGCTTTGTAGGATACTAATGAGTGCTCCAGGTTCTTTATTTCTCAATCATCCATATGTCCAGGGCCAAATTCACAGCTACTGTATTTCCCATCAACTGCTTCTGTCTCACTGCTGTGAGGATTGAAGCTGCCTGAGGGCTGCCAGAAAAACAGGTCTTTCTCTGTGCACTAAACATATGTATTGTATTTGTATTTATCATTCAAACTGACCAGTGTTTTGTCATAAGACATTTGCATGTTTCCTTTCTACTACAGCATAGATGTCTGTAAATTGCACATCTTATGTTTGAGTTACAGGTGTCACAAAGGAAAACATTTTAATTCTATATTTTTTGCTTTCATGACGTCTGTGCCAACCTGGCAACCTGGAATCTGTGAGCTCATGTTTTATTTGCTCTGGCAGATGCACCTGGTCCCCCCTCCCATTCAGACAGACTTCCAGCTGACCTGGTCCGAGTCGGATCATTCACAAGTGTTTATTTCATTTGGGCCGGGTTTGACACAACGACTGTTTAAAGGAGCGCCTTTGAGGCATTTTTGTAAACAAGCAAGATGGCTGCCGCTGACGTGCAACAAACAGCTGCACTTAAAGCTCTGTTGATGAGAAAGATGTGTGTTACAGGATTCGCTCAGCGCCACGTCACACGTTTCGTTGCTCTGATTGGTTGTAGGTCCTCCACCTGTTGATAACGCCACCGTGGAAACGTATTTACTATATAATGTGTGTGTGTGTGTGTGTGTGTGTGTGTTAAATGTATATGGGTATTCTCACTTACTGAGCTAGATGTAAATGTGAGTGTGTGATGTCATCTTGCAACCTTTTTATAACATGCTTTGGCTGCTTTGCATTGAAAGTAGTTGCCACGTAGTAACTCTCATCAGCCAGACAGCAGCAACAGCAACTCACACAAGCTTTCTATCCAACGTACATCCACATTTATGTGTTTAATCTTTTATGTATATACAAATCCTCGCCGGGAAGAGACAGAGAGAGAGAGACAGGTTCGGAGACAGAAAGAGACAGACAGAGAGATCAAAGGTTGTACCCATGAGTGATGCTGGGAAACGACCTCTTCTGCCTGGATGGCCATGCTCACATCACAGAGCCACAGCTGTGCTGAGCTGGCGTTGTGTCCCTGGGAGTGTGTTCTCATATGTGTGTACATTTGGATGTGTTTGTATATTTATATATTGTTTGTGTGGTAGGTGTGCGTTTTCCTGTGTGTGTGTGTGTGTGTGTGACATGTCAGGGACAAACTGTAGCTTCCCTGCTGAGACTCAGATTGACCTTCATTATGAGTCTGTGTAAAGAGGGTGTCTGCTTGCTGACACTGCCTCTTATGGGTAAACGATGAAATGACAGGGGTCGTGCTGCTCATAAAGCCTTTACACTGCAGTTATCCTGCGCCAGGACACACAGGGATGTGTTGCATTCATTACACATGAATGAAAATCAGTACATCATCTCTCAAGGTCTGTGTGGATGTTGAAATGTGAACCCAGCATTGTTTTGTAATCCAGTTGTTTTTGGTACAGTTTTATTCAAAGCATGAAAATACAAATCCACCTGCTTCAAGCTGTTTTTGTGTCAACTCTTGAGGGATGTGGCTAATTTAGCCTAACAAGCAACAAGAAGAGCATCACTTTGATGGAGGCAGGGCTCAAATCCTCTTCCCATTGGCCACATTTGGACATCGTAAAGTACTTTTAAGCTGCAAGGTACAAGGTATCGTAACAAGCTTCATACCAATAGAAGAGGTCAGGCGAGAGGGCGCTTCTTCGTTGCCACGCCATTGTTCCGACGGCCCATTATTTCCGAAACCCCAATAGTCCGAAAAAATGCCCCATCGGACTGAAAGCCCATTTGTCCGACAGCCCGTTATCCCGAAAACAAACGTTTGTTACTCTGACAAACACACACACACACACACACACACACACACACACGCACACACTCTCTCTCCCTGCAGCTGGTAGTTCAGAGTGCCGGCGCTGTCCGTGGTGCTGAATCTGCAGAGGCCATGCTGCCTTTCTGGCCTCACACCAAACAACATTTTGAAATGTGTCCTGTGAGAAAGACTGTACATGGGTGTGGATTATAATGTGGAAGACAAATTAAAGCTTCCTCATCACCAACCGTCTCTTGTTTTCACCATTTGTCGCCCCTCATTTACCTGATTATGTTCTCCTTATTTAAAGACTGCACCCCCTTTCACTCAGTCTTTGACCTTCGCGTGGGGCGGCAGTTCTGGTAAGAGGAGTTTATCTTAGTCTTTAGTTGTGGTTCCATGTTCATTTGTATGAGAACATTATTTATCCTTATTTCTTTGAGATGGACGTGTGAGACTTATTTATAATCCCTTGTATTTTGTGTTCATTCAGATGTGTATATCGTACCTTTATGTTCAAAATGAAATCGTCTCCTCTAATCAATTAGTTCAGAGCAGGGAGAGTTTCTGGCTTCATTCCGACGCGTTCTGAACCACCTCATTTAGAAAAGCCAAAACATACAATCATTTTAAGAAGTACACAAAAGAAGAGTATGCATGATGATTTTAGTCTTAAAGCACTGCAACATCAACTAAATCCTGTTTCTCTAATTATCATGAATACTGCGAGAAGCGTTTGTATGCAGCAAAACAAACATTGGTAAAACTGTGTACGTGAACTTCAATTGTTCGTCGGTGGAGGATGTGGATAATACAGTGTGATGAAACATTATGAGCTGCTCACACACATGAAAGTGTGAGGGGATGTTAGAATAAAGCCCAGCGGGTCCCTGGAACGAGCGCGACAGTGCATTGTGATTCAAAGCCTGGTAGAACGCTGCACCCAGGGGTCCTTGGGGGGAAGGTCCTGGGAGCGTCAAAGGGTCCTTTTTGGGATCACTGCAACGTAACACAATAAAGATCCTCGGCCTGCTCTGCTGCTGAAGGACACTGAAACGGCCCACTCATCCCAAATACCGGCCAGCTCATCAAAACAGCCCTGAGACGACTTGATGTTGGAACATAGCGCACTTTTCTTACCAGAATATAAAATGTGCATATGGCCGTCTCAGCATTCTCACAGGCCGTGCTCAGAGATCAGTGTCATTGGTATGTATGGGCTGCCGTACTCCCCACCGCCCGTCCCCGCTCTGTAAGCCTCCAGGCATCTTCTTCAGCACTTTTCAGTAAGGGATCATCAGAACGAAAAGTACAATTCTTTTTTTAAATCATTGTGTTTCTGCATGGGAGATGAGGATGATGATAAAGACATATTCCACTGCCAATCCACCAGTGATTTTATCTCACCTCATCATTATTTTATCCATCCTAAGCTCAGATTAATGTTGTTTGTCAGGATAATCGGAGGGTTTGGTTTGGAGGCATTCGTGTGACGGATAAAGCTGTTGCACTTAACAGAGCCGAGGACACCTTCAGCACAGTTCTTGTCCTTGGATCAACTGTATCTTCCTTCCAAAATGATCCTGCTAAAAGAGGGTGTTTTTCTTTGTGCAACGTGGAAAATCAGTCCGTTGTTTGGCTACACATGAGCAGAATGAATCAACTCAACTGGAAAACAAATTCTTTGCAGAAAGGAGATGTGTTTGTCTCTGTATTCTCTGCAGCAGATACATTTTCATCCTCACATTCACAGGGTGAAAGATCTAAAGGCTTTGATGGCATTAAATATAGATGCTTGTGGGTTTGGGTTCAGGAGAACAGCAATTTATTAATGCAAAGAAAATGATTTATAAATGTGTGATTTTATACACAGTAAAACACATTGAGTCACATTTAACACTAACAATACAATCAGCTTTATAGTGGGTGGCTCCCTTGCTCAGAATTCTTTGAAACAACAAGACTTGTGCACATGTTACATATGTTTAAGAGTTTTACACACACACACACACACACACACAAACACACACACACACACACCTGGTATGTGTGTATTTATCTGCAAAATATTCACGGTCATGCACATGATGGTAAAAGCTGCACCAATCAATATTGTTTATATTTACAATGGATCAAATGACAACATGTGATAGGAAAGGCGTCTTTCGACCTGACTCTGCATTTTAGTGAATATTAGCTTATTGTTTTGTTTTAAAATGAATCCTAATGCGGCTCTGTGCCTGCTATCAGGTGTATATAAGCAACTGTTTGCTAACACATTAGCCACATCGTGTCATCATGCCCATGTCATGGATTTTTACACATAATGGCTTTAACTCATGACTAACACACTGTATTTTATTGTTCTTTAAACACTTTTTTTTATTTACAAAAACATTTCATTTGTCTTTAACTTTCATAGTTTCATCATGTCGTATCTGTAACAGCAGGCCATGCATCCAGCCACAAATGTTGCAGACAAGGAATAGATATGCACAGATATAAATGCACAGATTTGATTCCCCATCCATCCCAGCTCTGTTGCCAGTGATGTCGATATGTCTTCAGAGGTTCTGCCCCCCCCTCCCCCCCCTTGTCCTCTTGGAGCCACAGGAGGTATGTCGGGTTAGCGGATTTATTTCAGACCCTGGCACATTGCACCGAGTTTACTCAGAGGGCCACTCCAACATGAGTGATCTCACACTCTAGATGGGATGCAATCTGTCTTCTCGCAGGGCTCTTTGTCTAATACTGCTAATTAGAGAAAGAGAGAAAAGGGTCAATCCTCTCTGTGTGTTCTCTGTACAAACACACTCTCTCTCTCCTTCTCTCTCTCTCTCTCTCTCTCGCTCATTCTCTCTACCAATTACTGGATTAGAAGTCACTTAGAAACCTGAGCGTACATGCACTGTCGCTACCAATATACGGCTAATGGTGACTGTAACATAGCCTTGAAGGGCCCTGTGGTTTGTGACCAAAGTTGGCCATTAGCTGATTACTGCAGTTAATGTGGAACAGCAAGCAAATGAAGGCATTTAGTCTTTATTCAGACTGAAAAACTGAGATTCCACTACGATAAACACAGAAAGAGCATCCACAGTCATAACTGGACTGTTTGTCTGAATGGCCTGATGGGTAAACCTGGTTGTAGTCACTCACTCTGACTTTTACAGAGATTTGTGGGGAGTGAAGTGAAACCTGAACATCCCAATGAACCATCCAGATGGTCTATAAGTCATTGCATACATAGCAAGATATAACTTGGCTCTGCCTCTCTGGGTTTTCTTTCTTCACATCATGTAAAAGAATGGGCATCTCTTTTGAAAGGGTATTTTCCAGCCAACAAAACGCTGCCAAAACTCACCATCTGTTCCTACTTGGGGGCGGAGGTAGAACAGTGTATTAAAGCAGCTCCAGCAACCTTTCCTTGGCTGGCGTCAGCAGAAGTTGCTCTTTGTCACGTGGTCTTGGAGCCTCGACGTTAACCTTCCCAACAGGACTTGATTAGCACCTTCTCTGCAGGGATGCAGTGTGCTGCTATATGTATGAAACACCTACAGGTAACAGATGGTTGAAAAACGTCATTGAACATACAAGGTGTGAAAGATGTAAATGTGTGCTGCAGCACGACCCTCATGTAGAATCAATCGCGAAGCGGGAGGGGGATTCTGATTGATCTAATCACGCTAGCATTTGCTTTGCTTTTGATAAAAGATCTTTAATTCTCAACCTTGTACAGTATCAAGCACTGAGATGATGGCTGTACTTCCCCTGGCAGCGACTGGAACTACAGAGAAACAAAACACAAGACAGAACTTAACTTAGAGAAACAGACTTTCTCCAGTCGTTGCAACTGTAGTTATGCAAATTGGACGCTCGTGGGTAAAAGACACAATGACTCACGCATGGGACAATTTTCACAAAGATGGCTCTCTGCTCGGAGCTTCACCAGAGAGATGTGTTGATTCCCTTGTGACTTTTGCAACACAACAAACCTTCAAATTTCTCACAGATTCTACAAAATGCACGCTGACTTTTGCCTGAATAAGTTGTGAGCTTAAATCACAGCAAATCAAGCCTCTTTTGAAGAGGAAAGGCCCATCCCCACCACCACCCACACCCCTACCCCTCTGCTTGTTAGCCAGCCAGCAACTTGACAGCGTTTAATTGATTAAACTGTGAATGCCTGCAAAGGCTCAGCTCCACCAAGACATGCGGTGCACAGACACTGTATGGATGGCAGGCAACAGCAGAGAGCCCCAAATCTCCAAAATGACTCACGAGTGCAAAAGAATATGGCGTTGATTATATAATTGTGTGCATGCCTACTCCAGGAACTCAATGACTCCAGCTTTCATGCAGCACTCCTGTCGTCAAAAGCACATTCACGTTCCCACGATGTGTGTGTGTGTGTGTTTGCAAATGACTTGTGTGCCTAACGACCTCCTTCACATGAAACTTTTCTGTGTGTCTGCTTTCATTTGATCTGACAACACTGTTGTGTTTATTTGTGCTCCATGTTACCAGAGGAGGCTTGTTAGCTGGGATTGTTTATTGCCCTTAGAGGCCCAGTTTGGTCGCTGCATTTTTCGACAGCTCATCAGCCGCCAAGTGGCTTTGCAATAAATTGACTTCAATTATGTATGGCTTCCCTGGGCTGGTGCGACGGGTCCCTGATGTTGTGGGATCTCTTTGTTGCAACAAGCGCTGGGGTGGCTGTGGCTCAGGAGGTAGCGCTAGTCATCCGTTAATCCCAGGGTTGGTGGTTTGATCCCGGTTCTTTATGGCCATATGTTTGTACGTGTCCTTGGGCAAAAACCCTAAGTTTCTCCCAATGAAGGGCAGCACCTTGCATGGAGGCTCCATTACCTCTGTTATGAAAAGCTCTACATAAGTCCATTTATTGATACGTTGACTATGAAAAGCTCAAACTTTGGTGTCATCAAACCAACGAGGCTTCTTCCAGGTGACTATAGAGTCTCCAACGTGCCTCCTTGTGCAAACTGCAGCCCAGATAGGATGCGATGGCTTGGGGATGGCATGCATGGTCTTCCAGTCTGTCCCTCCACCACTTCGGTCCATATTAAACTATCTTAACTATTGGATGGATTTCCATGAAATTTGGTACAGACATTCATGGTCCACAGAAGATGAATCCTGATGACTTTGGTGATCCTCTGACTTTTCGTATATTCACCATGTCAACATTTTCTTTTGTTGTTTATGGCCAAATACCTGTAATGAAGTAATGACATTTCCATCTGCCTCAGCTGTATTTGCGTTAGCTCGCTAACATGGTAAACATTTTTCCTGCTGAACACCACAACGTTAGCATTGTCACTGTGAGCATGTTAGTATGCTGATGTTAGCATTTAGCTCAAAGCGCTGCTGTGCTGTGTGGAGTGCCTCTCTTTGCCACTCATCCAGAAAGCTGTGAGTTTTGAAGCATGCAGCCAACTGTTGTTGTTTGCACCCTCTCTTCAATCTCCAAAGCTTGGATCTCCTACAGGGGTCTCTGGGTGTCCTCGCTCTGAGCAGATTTACAGCTGTGCCACACTCTTTCTATTTCCAAATGCATGATTAACTGGAATCCAAGGGATGTTCAGCGCCTTGGAAGTGTTCTTGTATCCGTCACCTGACTTCTGCCTTTCAGTCGCCTTTTTGCCGAATTGCTTGGAGTGTTGCTTTATCTTTATGGTAAAAGTTTCGCCACGATAATGAAGCACCAGAAGTTGGACCTGCTAGGTGCATGTGTATTTATACCATAATCACTGAAACCCTTTGACTACACACACATGATCTCCATTCAACTAATTATGTGACTAAAACCCGAGCTGATTTAGATGTGTTCTATTAAAGGGGGTGAATAGTTACAAACGTATTCTCTAACTTTAGTAGTTGGATTCAGTTTGATCTGTTTTCACTTTGACAACAAATGCTCTGGAGCTGTTGTGTGTCCAAACAGCTAAATTCTACTTTGATTAAATGTTGTAAAACAAAACATGGACATTTCCAAGGGAATAGTCTTCAAAGCTCCTGTAGTGGATCCCTGTCTCTGCGAGGGATCTCTCTAAGGCCCGTCTTGGACTAAACTCTGCACACATACAGTAAATGGAGTATCTGGCCATGCCAACTAGTACGATCAGGATTTGATGAAGTATTCTTGCAAAACAATTTCTTTTCTCTTGTGACTGGCTGACTGCAGGGGTGAGTGTTGGAAAGATGCCTCTGTAGAGGGATTACCAAACAGTGCTTAATAAAGAATGTGGATAATTAGTTTCAACTGCGGCAATTGCCAATTGTTATTTATATAATTTCCGACAAGCTTGATTAACAGATGCAAATTCCCCATAATCCATATATACGCACGCCAGCGGGTTTGCCAGCCCCTGCTGGCAGTTTGACTCCTGCTTTACGATTCTAATCATAACAGCGGAACTCATTTCTCAAAAGAAATCGTGGAGGAGTCGACCCTCTGTCAGAGCTGTCGTATGATATTTCATACCAGCTGGGGCGCCGGCATATATTCTACCACCAATTAAACTTCCCATTTGATAATGAATTACTAGTGTTTACGCTGATTTGAAAGCACACATTTATCCAGTGTGTGTTTATACCTCATTTGTTTTCATTCTCCTCTCTTGCTCCCCAGTTTGAGCCTTCAGAGTTTATGATGCATGGCTGGGAGATTTTCTGTTGGTGTTTGTAAAAAATAAGTTACTACAATGTGCAAGGATAGTAGGTTGTGGATTGGTCAGAGCAGCTAAATTTTGAATGTTTTACCCCAAACGTTTGCACAAATATTTATGGTCCCCAGAGGATGAATCCAAACTGACAGTTATGAGCCCCTGAACTTTCTTTTAGCAAAACCAGCAGGTCAACGCTTTAACTGATCCTCAATATCTCAACATCTACTAGATGGTTTTGTGCTGACATTCATGGTTACCAGATGATGTATCCTACAGACTTTGGTGATCCCTGACTTTTCCTCTAGTGCCTCCATTAGGTTGACATTTGTTGTTTTGTTGAGTGAAATGTTAGTAGTGAAACTATTTGATTAATTGCTTTGTGTTACAGATATTCATGTCCCCTTCAGGTTGAACTGTAATCACTTAAAAGTTTTCATCTACCACCATCATCAGGTAAAAGTTTCAATTTGTCCAGTATTTTAGTACAAATGTTCAAATATTAGCAAGCTAACACGCTAAACGAAGATGTTGAACATGGTAAAGATATGCCTGCTAAATACCAGCATGTAAGGATTGTCATTGTTAGCAATGGAATCATTTCTCAAAGGCCCTGCACTGTATTAAGAACTTCAAAATGTCTGACTTTGGTGACTCCCAGTGGCAGTATTAGAAAGACAGCAGTGCATCCCATAGATCTGACCTGAGGACTCTAAAAGCAACACATTTTCACCAGAATTGTCTATTTCTTTTTGACTAAACTGCAGCATGATGCATGAAACTCGGGGCATCGTAACTGATTGGTTAAAGTTACATCCTCACTCCTAATTATCTGCACTTCAGCTCTTGACAGGTGGTCACCATCTCCTTTAATTTCCCACGCGTCTCAGAGTAAGTGTTTGGTGGAAGCCACGTTCTCAACAAGCCCAACAATCTAAAGTAAAGGGCAGTAAACACTCCAAAGTTTGAAGAAAAACGCTGCTGTAAGTGCCATGGCTTTCGCCACAGAGTGATGAAATGCACAAGAAACAGCTCTCCTGCACTGATGAGAATGATCCGTAGATAAATACAGCTCCAGTTCAATGATACGCCGAAGACAGCGAGCCGGTTCGCCTTTTTCCAAGAACAGGGGCTGAGTCAGTGGAGCAGATGAGAGTTGAGCTGGTAGAAAGTAGAGTTGGATTCCACTCAGAGAAAGGTAGCCCTGGAGATTTAGGGGCGAGAATTTGCTCCACGCATCGTTTGCTTCTTTAATTTAAGGATTCTAACAGGAAGAGTGGTGCTGTATGGCTGAGCGCTTCCATCCCTCATTATAAAATGGCTGCTTGTCTCAGTCTTTAGGTTTGGTCCTATTGCTTCCACTGTTGCAGACACGTGTTATTATAAAGCTCTGCACCTTATTCACGACAGTAACAGAGGCTTCTAGCACGACACAGGTTCTTTGTATGAGTCCATCTGTGTCTGTGTGGAAGTGGGACGCCTGAACGTGTGAAAGTTCACGGGATGTGTTTGTATTAAGCGAGGTACCACTCTGCCACGTAAACTAATCATAAAGTGTCATCCTACAAACAGCTCATTCCATCATCCCAAATGATTTTATGCATTTCCTCTCAGCCCCTCTGCGTGTACTTATAAAGAATTTATTTCTCGCTCTCACTTTCTGACTTCTAAGGGAAGCGAAGCTGCTGTATTTTATCATATATTACTTGTTCAGTTCTCTCCCATGCCTTATTCCTCCTGCTTTTCAATCACTTTGCTCCGGGATCCAATCCAAGCCTCGGCCGCAGCCAGAGGGAGATAATGCAAGCAGATAATGCATCCAGACAGTCTATTACTCTGATGGCCAGCACAACGATGCCTCTGAGATTTCTGACCAATTTCAGGCTCTTATAACTCCTGATTTGCACTGTAGTCTCCCTGCAACAAGAAGAAACAGCATGGAGGGTGTGAACAAAACCAAGGGACTACCTGTGTTTTGTTCCTGAGCTGTCGGCGTTTCAACAGTTTGTTGCTGCTTGTTTTCATCAGCCTCTCAGCGCAGTGATGAAACCACCAAGTCCTGCCTCCGTCCGGCTGACAGGCCGGCCAGATATTAGCATCTTTCTCACTCACTCTGTTCTGTCTCCCTTGACCTCTTTTTGTCCGGCTGTCTTCATTTTCATTACCTTCCCTCCTTCCTCTCGCTGTCACCCTCGCTCTCTGTCACCGTGGCGCTCCCTCTCTCCTCCCCAGCAGCCAGCGGATATCAGGTGATGTTTCAAGACATATTTCAGTGCAAAGAAGAAAGTTGGTCACCTCTTGTCACCCATATTAGACAATTCAGCACCTCACAGTTTTATGTTGACGGCCAAAGTTCAGTCCAGTGAGCAGTGAAACCTTTATATGTATATCTTTATTTGTAGGTGTAGGTGTAAAGTAAAGGGACCCCAACGTTTGTAAAAATAAAACAGGTTTAAAAATGTCCCTTTAAGAGTTTCCCTTTAAGGTTTTGTTTTCATCTGACCTTTATCACTGTCCTATATTAGTTCATGCTGCACCACGCCCTCAGCTATTATTTGAGACTTTATGAATAACGTGTTTTATACGAGTTTACTGTATGTAACAAGATGGCTCTCCTGTTCTTCTTCTCTAAACGAGCTGCGATTGTATCTCCATTCGGTGGAAACAGCCATCAATGGGTGCAACACCAGATCTATTTCAATCGCTGAACGAGCTGGAGATGTAGGCAGCGGATGACTTCCAGGTTTGGTACCAATTAGTAACAATAAAATGTTTTTTTATAATTCTGATTGATTAAGTTTTAATTGTACACTAATTTCTGTTCTATCTGCCACAGATGTCGTTGTTTTTCAGAAGAGCCCTGACAACTTGCAGATCAGTGTGGCAGAAAATATAAATAGCAGCATGTTAGTAACTTAAAAAATAACATTACATTTCACAATACAGACTGTTTGAATCTTAATTAATATTATATTTAATCACCAGTTTTAAAACAATCTTACACCCGTGATAAAATACATAATGATTAATGCAATGTGATCACATTATTCAACATTTTATAAGCAGTCTCCACACTTTTGACCCATTTGAAAAGATATTTTTAACACGTTTCCATCCTGCAGTTATTAGCTTATCAGTTGCTACCAGCAACCTGAGTTATCACAGGTTAGAAAAAAAACTTTTCTTCTAATAGAAAAAGACTGGCCTCTTCAAAACCTGGCTGCTGCTCCCAGGTCTGAGCTGAGTCTTGTCACTTGTCTTCACTCGCGCTGCTTTTAGCCTTCCTGTTCTTGTCTTCAGGAATTAAGGACACCGGCGGAGTGCAGGCAGCAGAGTGTACGAACACGAACAGTGGACATGTAGGGAAGCATCCTCCCTGACAGGTTGTAATGCATACAGACGAATATGTGGCATGGTCACCAGCTTTATGGACAAAACTGCAAATGTACCATCCATAAATGGGACCACCAGATCATAAAATCTCACAGGAACGTTGTAATTTAGCTGTAATTTAGAGTAATGAAGTGCATTTTACTAGTTTCTTTTTGTTAGTAGCAGAGTCTGCCATTTAAATGAATCCAATGTGTGCACACACTCCAGTGTTAACGAGGATATCTAATATATTTGTCACCATGATTAGCAGCGTTGTTGTTCACTAAAAAAGGCATCTACTAATTATTATTTTGGGATTCTACCTCTAAGTTGTAATTGTCTGGTCTATAAAACACCACCCTAGATAAAATAGAATACTTCATAAATAAAATAAATGCCTATGAATAAAGAAAGTTAAAACTGCCCATCACCATTTCAATTGGTCAAATTTGAATCTTTGGTCTTACTATTTTAATGACTACGAAAACCAGGAAATACTCACATTTGAGAAGCTGGACCCAGTTAACATTCAGCACGTTTACTAATGGACTTCAGTGATTGATGGATTATCATCTGATTAATTGGTTAATTGACAAATAGTTGGGCTTGAGTGGGGCATTTAATGAGGTGTTTTATGTCGTAGAATAAAAATGGAAAATCTCTTCAGCTTGTTTTTAACTACACACTTTATTTCAGGCATCGACTTAAAAACATTGAAGAAAC
Source organism: Nannoperca australis (assembly GCA_036023655.1). Taxonomy (NCBI): domain Eukaryota; kingdom Metazoa; phylum Chordata; class Actinopteri; order Centrarchiformes; family Percichthyidae; genus Nannoperca; species Nannoperca australis. Next base: position 5,110 of record JAVQJD010097397.1, on the reverse strand, counting down.
CCACTGACTTCATGCCGAGGGAATCAGAAGTGCAACCTTGCTCACTCACTTCCAGGTTTTAGACTCATCCCTGCAGCACTTTATATCTTTTCTTATTAAGTTTCTCTCTGTGCAGCAAGACTGAACTTTTCTCTTCTTATTATAATAAATGATTAACAGTTTGGATGTTTACCACACGCCACTGTGCTAACGCAGAACTAGTTATTATTTTTAACTCATTGAGTCTGCTTGTGACTGGACTGACCTTGTTATGGTTCTCTAAATTGGGACCTTTTGACTTTGGATGGAAACCAGAGTTATCACGTCTACTTAAGAGTCAAGCGAGGATGACTCGGTCACACTGCCAGTGTCAGCACTCTGCCCACATAAGTGGTTCGGGCATTCATGCAGTCCCAACTAATTGATATGTGTTAGAGAGCGGGATATGCTGATGTGCGAAAGTCATTAGCAGAAATGTGAGGAATAATCATTTTGTTTCAGGGCCATAGGCCAAAGGGGGGGGGCTCATTCTAATTCTGCAGCCAACTGAGCCACAAAGTGAAGTAAGCTCACCTGGACGGGATCCAAGAGCTGCTCTTGGAAGTCGAGCTCTCCTCAGTTTATCAGACACAGGCATCAATATCCTCCAGGCTGATTTCAATAGGTACACAAATCATTAGAAGAAGTCTCAGGAGTGACTTCAAATGAATCTACAATCAGTCTGACGTTGCTATCTGCCCATCTGTTTTGCAAAGTTTTCTCTCTGCAAACTGCATTTGGATCAGTGTGTGTGAGTGTGGGTTATGACTCGATGTGGCTTCATGTTCAAATGTCCTTGCAGCGCATGCATAGATGTAAATCCATATTTCCATCTTTGATGTGGAAGAAACTTTTGACTTTGAAAACTTACCCTCTCCACAGTCAGCTAGTATTAGCAGACCGCTCGTCATACAGCCGTTAATGTGACTGTACAGTACAGTAGACTACAATACCTGTGGATTATCAGAATCAGCTCTTAACGTGCCTGTGTGATACAGCTGGGCTTTATCCACATGGCACTGCTGATTACATTACAACTGTTTTGTGACCCTGTTCCATTTGCACAATTTGTCTCATGTGAAAAAGGATTTTAAGCCCTGTGAAAATCTGCCTTTGTGCCTCGTCTTGTTATTCAGCCTAAACCAGGGAAAATTGGGTCACAGAAAAATATGAATGAAACACGGAGAGAGCGCTGACTTGGTTGCCAAGGACTCCCGGTGACGCGTGGAGCAAGAGGTTTTACATGGAGGTAAGGGAGCAATCAGAAGTGAGATCCAAGCTTTATAACTGTAGACCAGGAGGGAGCGAGCCCTCATGTCGGCGTCAGTGTGACACATCTGGCTCTGATGTCTCAGCTCTGGGATGAAAGCACAACCCAGACTGTTCATTCTGCCCCAGCAGATCTGCTCTGAACCACAGCGACAAATCATTTGTCCTTTTGCCTCGGTGACATATTCTAAAAATATCTTCTTTTTCAAAATCAAATATCATGAATTATCGTGGCCAGATCAATCCACTGTAGCTTTGTGTTATAGCCATTCAGTTTGGCGTGATGGATAACTTCAGCTACTTTTCACCTGTAGATACAAATACAGCAAGTCGCACTCTTTGTGACACGAGAAACCTCGTCAAACATTTAGAAACGACACACCCGGAGAGTGAAAAGGAAACCTCACATGCCAGTTTAAGACAGGATCAGTATCTGTGTCAATATTGTTTTTTTGTATTGAGCAGATTCTCCACAGAGTATTATATTATTAAGTCTTTAGCTTCCACTCACTGTGCAGCACATAGTAGATGTTATGTGGTACATAGCAGTGAATGGATGCTTGTCACCAAAATGCACCATGGGAGTTGTAGTTAACTTCTCTACATGTATCTTTGTATGTACTTATATTTAATATTAGGAGCTAATATTTCCCTTCTCAGTTCCACATCCACCCAACGCTCTGAAACTGCCGCCAACTCAAACCGGTCTTTGAAGGAAATGAACGGGCCTTTTATTTCCAGAACCTCCCTGACTTTGCAGCTCTATTTTAATTAAGCGCTGCATTTCCCCAAACCAATTTGCACGTAGCACAAACCAACTGAGACGCAGTGAGCCTGGGGTATTCACGCCCCCCCCCCCCTCCGGGAGTCTCAGCCAGCACTGAACAAAACAACTCTTATTCTCTCATATTAAGTCAAATCTGCACTGACCTTGAAGGATTTACATTTCAACTAAAGGTCCACCTACTATCTTTTTTTCACAGTCTTCCTCAGTTTGCTGAGTGTGCACGGTTTCTTGTCGAACTAGTGGAAGTATAACAGCACACAGGGTTGCTACTGCAGCCACGTCTTACGATTTCAAATAATTAAACAGCAACAGTGTTTAAATATGAATGAATGTAACCCGAAAGAGGGCCAAGTGTTAGCAGAGTCGATGCAGCGGTTACACACAATCTCAATTACATGCTCAAGTTCCATCAAGCAGAGGGACCGGAGTATTGCCTCTCCACATCACAGTAACCAGGATGAAAAGTCCACGCTGAAAGCTATCACATCTTTCAGAGCGCGCAAAGTGAAACAGAGTAAGCCTACACACAGTGGCACTGCTAAACTGCAGCATTTCATCAGTAATCCTCTTCCCACTTTAATTAAATCTATAGTTACGGTTGTAGAGCCCAACAGCTCACACACGGAGCCGATTTGGGGGTGAGGAGGAGGAGGTGCAGTGGTTTCGTCCTCCACTTTGAATAGCCCTGCTATCACTTAGCAGAGATTGTCTGCAGTGGCTTGATAACTGGATGAATCCCTTTAATCTATTTTCATTTACCCCTGATCCTCTCACTGGTGTTTCCAGTTTGCTGCCAAACACACACACACACACACACACACACACTTCCTGTTTCGTTCAGCAGTAAGTGACAGGGCTGGGTGTAATTCTGGGACTGTATTGTTGCTGTCCAGAGGTGAAAGCCTCCGGGAAACACAAGTAATAAATTCCCTTCTCTACATGTTGTCCTTATTCCACCTTTTTAAGAGAGAAGACACAGTTGGCCGTGCGTCTGAAAGAATTCACCTCTCTTTAACTTGAATGCAGTGTTTTTATCCCAAACCTTTACTAAAGCTCGTCTGTTTAATCCGTACATACGCAGAAATGTAAGAAATGATTCGTGGTTTTAGAGAGAATTCGATTATTTAACTATGTCTTGGCAAACAAATGTTTTAATTGGAGGTTTTATTAGAAATATTTTCTGAAGCCTGTGTGAAGGCAATCCAGAGATTTCACATGTTAAAAAAGATTTGCTGGAAACGTGAGAAGACGTTCTTTTTCAGTTTTTTGTGGTCAGGATTATTTGGGCAGGACTTGTTTTTAGTTCTTTATCCGGTTTATTAAATAATACGGTTACATAAAGAAGCACTTCAACATTTGACAGACAGTCTTTAGGTGTTTTATCATGAACCAGTGGAAGTTTGAACCTTATGGTGGCACTTCTGGGCACCACCAGTCATTAGATTTATTTTATTATGTATTATAAGAATCATTAAAGCCATGAATAATATTCTAATTGCCACCATCATTGTTATATATTTCATGTTCCTGTATTTAATGAAGTAGTTGTTCATTTATTTCTACTGTCTGTTTACTTACAGTTTGTCCCTTTTCATCAACTTACTGTGCAGAATAACAACAAACCAACATTTCCATCACTAAATGTGCTGCATCTCATCCTCGATGCCTCCAGAATATGTCTTGAGCGCCGTGTTGGCATCTGAGAGAGGAAGAGCCAGACCTGCCGCTACGGGCCCACTCAGAAATATCACATGGACGGTGTGAGGTTAGACGGCAGCCTACTGCTTTCCCCAAGTCTCCAAAAACATTTCTCACGTATCCTCCTGTCCCGGCTGAGGGATGACTTTGCTGCAAAAGCGAGACAGTGACAAATAGAAGTGTTCAGGTGACTCATAGGGAAGCCTCTAACAGCTTAGAGCAGGGTGGGAGTGCAGCACAGCCACTTTAAAGAGCCTCCCTTTGTTGGTCTGAGTTTGTAGTGTGTCTCCAGGGCCTTTGTGGCCGTCTGACTCATACCAACCTGGAACAAAGCTCACAGATAAGTGCTTCAGTTAAATATACTTTTGTTCTTAGACAATGTCAAATGGTGTCCTGTGAAGAGGGATAAGCAAAAACCTGCAGTAGCACTTCCTGTGTGAGTCCAGGAAGCAGCGCCATGAACAAGCTTAACAATGTGAAGGTGTGAAGAGGCCTGGAGTTACTTTTCTTTGGTCTTTAACCTCAGGAGAAGTTTTACTTTACTATATTTTTGAATTAGGTTTGTGTAGATTACTGCCATATTATAAGAGACCCTGAGTTTCTGTGATTTCAGTCGTTTTGCTAACCTGTAATCATGGGTTGAGATTTAGTGATGGAATAATCAAAACAAATCTGATTCCAGTGGCTCGTATTTTATCATCTGTGATGGACTTTTCTGGGTTCTTTGCCCGGAAAACCTCCGGCGGTGTTCAAATTGTTCTCGCGTGACCAAAACTGAACCAAACACCGCAGAGCTTTGATAAACTGCTCTGAATATGCTCGGAGCGAACGTAGGCTTGATTTCCAAATCACATGCAATGTTCTGGAGAGTCTGCAGCCTTGCCAGCGACTCTGTTGCCAGGGTTGCCAGGTCTGTGTGCAGAACCAACCCAAAGTCTGAAAATATGCACCTGCCAGCACTGTGCAGTCGCTACGTGTCACTCATTTCCTTCACTTTCACAGGAACAACAAACCTCCTTTCAAGTATTCACTCTAAAATCACAAATCTACTGTCAGAAAACACTGTGGTTGGTTTGTTTTGCTCTCACATCAAAGACGAAACACACCAGAACACACAGAACCGCATGTTTCAGAAGTAAAAAGTGAGCGAGAGAACAAATTTAAATGTTCCGACCCTTTAAATAAACGAAGGCTCATAAGTTACAACACAGTCGACTTAAATGATCACCGGCAGAAACACTGTCAGTTTGGATAAAGTCATGAAGTGTTTACTGTGCATTACTTGCCGGGGGGGGGGGGGGGGGGGGGGGGGGGGGGGGGGGGGGGGGGGGGGGGGGG
>JAVQJD010097385.1:0-15237 GCA_036023655.1 Nannoperca australis | reverse complement strand
GATAATTTGATAGAACCCCTGGATCAAGAGTGGGCTTTTTAAGAAGAGGTTTAATTACAGCTACCTTAAAGGACCGCGGCACATAGCCCCTCAATAAGGACACATTGATCATATCCAGCGAAGAAGTGCCAACCAAGGGCAGAACCTCTTTAAGATAACCTCTTTTATATAAATCATTACCTCTGTCAGGTATTCTCTTTCCTAAAAACAATGTTTTGTGGAAGTGGATTTTCATTCAAAAATGTCTAACGTATTTTTTTTTGGAGCTTATGTTTTGTGTTATTAGAGAGCTGACAGGAAATAAGGGCAGAGAGGGGCCTGGCTGCACTCGATCAGGGGACGTTGTGATTACATAGTCAGGATCTTACACCCTTAGGCCACCAGGCTGCCCCCAAATAAATCGTTTTTAATGACCATTAACGTAATCATATTGAGCGTTGACTTTTACACAGTCTATATTTAAAAAGTTACGGAGCCAAATTAGGTTTGCATTTCTGTCTGACGTTAATGAAACAAATTTTGTTGTGTGTGATTTATTTGTTTTGTTTTCATGGCCATGTATTTTGTCTCCATACCCTCAAACCTGAAATATATTGATGATACTGATAGGCCAGTCATAATAGGGATACCTAGTGGCTTTGTCATAATAAACAACAAAGTAAAGCCATGTGAGTTTTTCTTTGCTGGACATTCTTGTAATCGGATGAGTGTTTCCTGCTGTAATTGACGTATCAAAGATCCAGTTGACTCAAAAACATGCAGAAATTGATATTTCATAGCTGCTAATGTGTTGTTGTTTATCTGTCAGTGTGGAACAGAAGATTACAAACCTAAGGCAGCTGTCTGCGTTGTTTTCCTCACTATTAGTCATTGGGCTTTATCTGCCATGCCGTTGTCTATCTTTGCATTCACACTATCAAGATTGCATTGCATTAGGACCTATCATATCTCTTATAAAGTTGCTTAGCACTAATGGAAAGAATGAGCTGGTCCGGAATGGTTTTTGATGCGTTTGCAGATGTTGGTTTGATACAAGGCTCCTACTTTTGCAGCGCTTGAATTAATCCCCACCGGTGTTTTTGTCCTTAGTAACCTTGGAAAGGAGTGAGTGGCTGGAGGTGCTATGACTTAACAGGTTGACTCATTTTATTCGCATGGGGAAAGTGGAAATCTTGCCTAATTTCCTTTTTTTTTTCTTGTTTGTTTATCTTGTTTTTATTTTACAGATATAGTTAGATGTGTGTATTAAATCAGTGTGGCTTTGGCATTCTGACAAACACACACACACACACACACACACACACACACACACACACACACACACACACACACACACACATACATAGTATAGTAACTATTATTAAGTAATATCCATTAAAAGAAAAGAGGCATGTGGTTGAGGTCAAAAGAGTTATAGAATCATCGTAATGTCCCCCAAAATGCCAGGATGTGTGAAGATAGGCGCTCAATTGAATTCGGGTAGCTTTATTAGCATGACCGTCACAGTCTTCCTCTTCTTTAAAAACATTTTTTTTTTTACTGTGTGCTCTGCTTTTTGTCCGGTTATGAAAACCCTCAGACTGGGATGAATGTGAATGAGACATATGGGGAAGCACAGCCGGGGGCTTCAAAACACACATGCTGGTAATTCGGAACATATTTACCATTTTTCATGATGCTTTGTTCAGTTTAGAAATATGCAACTCATAGCATCTGTTCCTGAAGAGGTTTCAAGGCAGGCCGCTATGAACAGGGGAGATCATAGGACATGATTTTGCATTTGAGAAGTAACAGTTGAGAGCTTAACAAGACAGTAGATTGATTCCAGGTTGGCATTTGTTATTGTTTTATGTAAAGTAGTTAAAAAAGAAATACATTTTTATAAAATATTTATCAGGGCTAGATGGACCCACCAGAGGTTATATTTGAATGCAAATTATGAATTTGTTCATGACAGTGTAATGCCATTCATCATAGTTTAAACATGGTTTCAATCTTAATGCACTTGTTTTCTTGTAAGATAAACATATTCTATGTGGTCCCGGGGTAATTCCAGCCTTTATTGAATGACCCCAGGTCAACCTGTACTCGCAGCTTTGATAGTTAACGTGAGGCAGGAAACAACCCAAGAGGAAAGGAGGAGAAAAAGCACAGATGACAGCTGTTCTGGGCAGATCTAAATCGTATTCATCACATAGGATTTGAAAGTAATGTCGAATCACTGAGCTAAACTCTGTCTTGCTATTGCTTTTAAGTATAGCAGGTGCTCTGTCTAGTGCAGTTAATTATGGTTGAAGGCGTTATTAGTTCATGCTGTATCTGTCTGATGTCGGTACATACAGAACATCAGATGTTTGTCAAGGCAGTAATGTGATATTGTGTGAAATGCCGGTGAATCTGGATCATACTCATAATGGTGTAGCATATTTTTAAGAAAAATAAAAATGCTGGCCAATTTGCTTGTCGAGCGTGACATTGGTAGAAATCTCATTATTGATTTGAGGAGCACAACAAACTACCTTTCCGAGGTGTTATTCCACCGCAAAAATCGGTAAAGGTTGACAGCACAGATATGAAACATTAATGTTTTAATTTCTTGTCTATTTCGTCGCTATCACGCGCACACCTGTGGACCTGCTCTACACACTCAAGTTGGGAGAAGCTGCAAGCCTTGATAAGCTTTTTCCTTTTAGCTTAAACACCAACATCATCATGCTAGTGTAGATAATGTCTTAAGAGAGAGGAAGAGAGTTTACCCAGAAGCTGCGTTAATATATGAAATCCTTTTGTGAGATGTGAACTTAAGATATATGCTGTTTCTCTGCCCTGATCTCCCACAGTCGCATGCAGAAGCAGCCCTCAGAGACCCTGTAGTAAAAGGCTGTGGAAGATAAAAGATGGTGGGGGGGTTTCCTCTTGGTCTGATCTCATTTATTACGCTGACATATCATGTGTGATGTCTTAAGAAAATCCACTTTTGTCCGCTATGAGATCATCTGTCATCATATAACAAAGATGCATAGAAACTATTAATTTGAAAAAGTCTTGTTAGGGTGGTGTAAAGAAGGTAAAAGGTGAGCAAATACTTAAAAAGGAAATACTGGAGAGGCCAGTTTTTCCTTGGAGCGAGGAAAAAGCCCTTGACAGCTGTGTGAGATACTTCACCAGTAGTGCATCTTTAGCATGCCCTTATGCACCTTGTGAGCTGAACTGTGTAAACTTGGTTAGACACTTAAGATTTATCTGAGTTACCCACATTGCAAAATGCACACATACCATAATTGCAGACTTCTTTGAAAATTACATCACATTAGAGGCTGCCAGTCAATTGTACATAACAGGTACTGCTGCCATTAGATGGTTAGAGTAATTTAAAATGGACCCCATACATCCTACAGGCAGTTGTAGATGCTGGTTATAATCATACCCTAATGTAACCTGTGAGAATAATATAGAACCTTTTCTCAAAGAACACTATGACATGGGATATGTGAATTGGTTCTGGCATGAGTTTATTATTATGATTTTGTTCTGGCTCATACCTAAAAAAGGCATTTTGTTGGCAATTTTCATTTCAACAAGTTATACTTTGGCTGCTTGTAACGATTATTTTCATGATTAATCTGCTAATCTTATTCTTTCAATAAATCAATTCATTGTTTGGCCTTAATAAGCTCTAAACTATAAGGTCGTTCTGTCAGTGATGATATGGCATTTTGGCCATATCCTCCAGCCCTACCTGTGTGCGGATCAGTCAGGTGTGTCTTGTTGTCCTGTTGCTTCTACTTTGCAACATGGAAAAAGAAAAACAACAAAAGAAACACCCTGCTTATAACAACAAGACAGATTGTCTATGCTCCTGCGTATCAGCCAAGTCAATCCAAGTAAAGTTTATTTCTATGCTTCTTAAAAAACTTCACAGTCCAAATGACCTCCATGCTTCCACAGTATGAAAACAACAAACAAAAGGTACATTTCCAGTGTTTACCTACTTAACAGTTCTGGCTTCCCTCGTTTGAGCAGCTAATCTGGCAACCAATAAAACGTAATGTTCAAAGGTGGAGCACATTTATAGCCAGAGCAGATTGTACATTCAGCTCTTGTCAGGTTTCTAAATATCTGTGTGCTGTTTAGTTTGTCTGCTTGTGTTGTTTCTATGATAAAGACATTTCCTAGAGGGGGGTTAATAAAATACTTTTACTGCTAATACGATAACCATACCAGCTACAGCAGGATGGGAGGTCTAGCTTTCTACAATTTACGATGGTTAATATGCTACAGGAATAATTAAGTGTTTTAATGTGTTTTTTGGTGCAGATGCTCCTTAAAAGTTGTCATCTCTGCCTCTACATTGGCTTGCGATTTGTTCCCAGAATCCATTTCAACAAACCGCAAAGAGTGTGCCTAAACTTGTTGCATTCAGCTAATGTAGGTGGAAAATGCGAAAAAAACTGTGAAAGCAATAGCACAGTAAGGACAAGGAGTGTTCCCCCCCCCAACCCATTAAGAAAAGTACTTTGTGAAAAATAAAATGGACCAAAACATGCAAGGTAAATCACTAATAGGTATTTTTCCTTTTAAATCATTGTTAAGATTAAGGTACTGAGACTTTTTAAGGACTGAAACTTTTTGCAAGTACTGTATGTGGAATTACTGAAACACGTGCAACACCAAGACTCCAAACCTGATGGTATGTGTGTTACATAACAAATAATGTTTGAGAAAGGAAGAATTGTGTGAAACAGAGACAACATAATCTGTGGTTCAGTGGTAAGGGCAATGCATATTTTAGCTCTTGGCTGTAAGTATAAAGGCACATTGTACATAAAATTCGCATGCAGATGAATATGTATACCACAGGGAAACAATTGCAACATCTGCCTTGCTTATAATTTCAAAATTCTCAAAGGAGTCATTTATCATAAATTGTGACCTAAAAAGGTGCCGTTACAGCATTTCTCAGTAGGATTGGTTAGTAAGTCCTCATTGCCTAATTTGGTTGCATTGCTCTGAGTGTGGTTTAAACAATCTGCAGTAACATAGCCTCAGTTTCAACACAATTCTGTGCATGTAATTGTCTCTTTTTGATAAATGTAATATTTAAATCTGACAGAAAACTATGTGACCTCCATTGCTGCTGTGTTTACGTGCTCTCTTGTGCATGTTGAAACTGGAAGCTTATTTCTCAGCAGGACAGAAAAACAATTAGTTTATGCAGTGTGATGAAATGAGGTTTGATATGTTTTGTATAGGCTTAAAAAGTAAGATACATTACCAAGTATAGGACTTTGGTATTCAAAGCATAATGTGTTGTCTTTGCTCAAATAGGGTGCACAAAATAATTGAGTTTGAATTGGTTATGCCTGGGGCTAAGTGCTAAAACAAATCTTTAAATTACAAGCAGGGTTGCCGTACCCAGGTGTTATTGAATTCATTTCTCATTTTGACCTGATTTAGAAAGATAACAGTAATAACTGAGACTGACAGAAAAGATGACAATGACATTGCACATCATGGTTTCCCTTCAAACACATTAAAACGTAGTCTCGTTGGCTTAATTGATCTGTGCAGATGGTGTCTTTTTGTTTTTGTGTTCCTTGATTCATTTTCTTTCCATTGTTTTTCTCAGCAGGAAGAGATATATTTTTCTTAAATAAATCCATGTGAAAGCATTGAATTGGTACACTAATTGTACAAACTTCAGTATAACACCTGGCAAAATATGGCACATGAGAGGATTTCCTATTAGACATAAATGAGTAATGTTATGGCAAAATGCACATTTTATCTGTTCATTTCTTGGGCAAATTCTCTTTTTAAAATTCATTGGTATCCATACACCGGCAATTTAGGATAACATAGCTGTTTGAGATAGTTCCTCATTGTAAGTACAGGTTGATGAGACCCCCCACCAAATACCTTCATACCAGTGAAATTAACTAGGAAAATGAAGCTAATGAGATAACAAGCACAAGAGGCATAAACCGGCTGATCTGATGCATCCTTCTGGTTATTTGGCAATATCTGGAGGCGTCACCGGCCTCAGACTCTCATTTTCTCCCTGTCATATTCAATCAGTGCTTCCTGCCTAAAAGAAAAGCAAGTCTCAGCCGCGACCATGACCAGCAGAACGATGGTGTGGCTGGCCTCCACACTCCAACTTTAAGTTGTGTTTTTTTTTTTTTAATATACAGTATAATGTAGTACAATATATATCAGTTGACAGCACCAGTAGATCATTTGGTAGCACCAGTATTTTGGTCTGGAGACTGATTCACACACAGCAATTAGCTGCAATTAAAAATCTAGTTTCCTAAAGTTCATTGCCCAGTGCAACAAATGTTGTGCCTACAATGTGTCATTGAGTGTAGATAATTTGCTACAGTAAGTAATGAGGTCAGTTATATTGGCCGGCTCTCTTCAAATCCTCACGATAACACATTTTGTACTGCCATTAGTCAGTGCTCAAGATATAAATTCTTGAAGTGACTGCTATTTTGTTTTTCACCTAAAGGTCTGCCCAGTGACAGACATACAGATTTAACTGGGAATCAAAGCAGTTCCTGGACCAAATCTCTGCACCAGTATAATTAATAAGGGACCCGTTTAGGTAATAGGCCGACAGCAAATGTAAATGATTGGCTGTTTTAGAGTAGGGATTAATGTACTGACTAATAAGGTTCTGTTGTTGCATAGTGCATTTAACGGTAGTTTACAAATTAACTGGTCAGTGGGAACATACACTGAGTTAAGAGTTGATTTATTGGTATTCAACTGCAATACGACTACATTATACAGTACATCACATTTTCTATCAGTTGTTTTATTTGCTTCCAAATTAATCAAAGCTGCTGCACATTCTTGCAATAAAATGTTGCCATCATGAAAAAAGATTGTAGAATATTAAAGCCACCCATAACCATGATCCTTCCTTCCCTTTCTGAAAATATCTTACCATAACCAGAGTCGGGGACAGAGGCGGAAAATGACGTCAGATTTGACAAAAGTCAGGTCTGATTTAGCAGACCCATTGTGTTACAAAATCTCCTCCTTTTATGTGTTCTTATCACCACTTTTGTTGGGTCATTCATGTGCACTTAATTTGTAATAGCAATATTTTTGGCAGCTCTTGAATGCACTTTAGTTTGTGAAAATGCATCTCAAATTCAAAAGCAGAAAAAGCATTTCATCACAGACCGATTATGCAGCTTTTGTAAATCTTAACAGCTCCGATTAAATTGTTATCATTGTGAGTTGAAAGTATCAAATTTTAATACATTAAGTCTTGAATATGTATTACTGCTATTAAAATAGTAGTATTTATTCCTGACCACAGAGGATTTAAAATGTGACTGTGAATGGTTGCACTCTGGTTCCCTTTGTGGGCTCAGACTTTAAGGAATATTTTTCAACACCGTGTCCATTGCCTTAAAAATATAACAACTTTTCTTCTAACAATTTTGCTGTTCTTTTCTCATTCTCAGATTGATCCTAAGGTTGCCTTTCCCCGTCGCGCCCAGCCTAAGGTAAGAATAAATTGGTCACTAACCAGGCTCAAAGAAAATGATTATGTCACATGTCACTAGCTTACCTAATTTTGTGTGCTCACACAGCAGATACAAAGAGGCAGTGGTTGTCTGTTCGGTATTGTAGACAAATACCAGGTCTGGCTCCATTGTCCTCACCTTGTTTATGCTGTTTCACCAAAGCAATTAAAGTTGGACATATTGCACTTAAAGGACATTTTCAGCATGATTGAGGTTATGCTGTTTTTTGTATTACCTCACAGTTTTATGTCTGCCACATTTTTTGTGCCATCAAAACTGTGTCATCATAGCTGTTTTTAATGTCAAATGCTTCGAAATGAACTCTTACTATTACAATATAGCTTTATTACATTAGAGGGTGCCAATTTTATTCTGCAACAGTATGAAATTAAGCGTTGTTGTTTGTTTAATGCAATAAGTGGCCAAACCATCTTGCTTTGGTAGCTCGTCAACTGGCTTGACGGGGTCGTAACTGACAGGGAGACAGGCTCAAATGTATCTGCAGTGATCATTCGCTATTGGTTGAAAGGTTTATCTTTTCATCTTGTGTTGGCTGTTATCGTTTCGCACATTTATGTGAGCCGAATATTAGCCTGACTGAATTAGCAAGGCATGATTGGTCACTTCCCATTGACGGTCAGTTACTTTTACAAGTAGGCTATAAGTCTGGAGTTGTTCTCTGCAGCATTTGGAGTTGAATGACATTGAATGAAACAAGTGATTTAGAAATATCTTTTAATTATGGTGCATGCATGTAGAAATTGTCACAATTAGCATGGGGGATATAAAAAAAACAAGCTAAACTCCAATCACCCAGGAACTGTCATATGAGCTTCTCATAATGCGTATTATCTTTTTCTTTTCTTGATTACTGGTCTTGAGGAGTTCTATTGATAATTAAATATTCAGTATGTGCAGATGGTGATATTGCGTAGTCAAGGGCTTTGTAGACATGTCCCCTCACACCATCCCCCAGCATTTACTATAGCACAGTACAGTGTAGCGCTATTCAGCATTGCTATCAGGGCTTTTTACACCTAAACCAGGTGGAAATCGATAATAGATTTTCTCCTTTCCACCGGATCAGAGAGAGGCATTGTTAAAGAGTTGGTCAGGTTTCAAATGAGGAATTGGCAGCGCAGGCTTTCAAAGCCAGAGCACATGGTGACTTAAGGATATCGGCATATGGCTGAGAAACTACCAGTGTTTCTCCACATTTTCTTACACCACAAGTGTAAGAAACAACTTTTTCTGTTCTTAGCCTTGCTCATAAAAGTGGAAGCTGCAATAAAGCAGCTCAGATGTTTTATGATGCTTCCAATTTTTAAGTGAACAAGAAACTGTGGTTATTGTAAATCCTTTTTAAACAGTGTTTAGCAATGACTCAGAGAAGGAAAAACAATATTTTGAGCTGTTTTACAGGTCTTAAACATATTTGTCATTCTACCTTGTGTAATTCACAACTTAGTGAAATAATGACACCATAACATAATTTGTGGCACTGCAAAAGCCTTGTATCAATGATTTATAAAATGGCTATAGGGCAAGCTTGTTAGTGAAGAAAAATGGCTGTATTGAATGTGGATTATAAAGGATCTTAAAGCAATGGGATTAAGCCAGATAGATTAACATTGCATGGGTTTGTACTTTCTGTTCAATTGATTTAAGACCTTTAAAAGAAGTCCCATTCTGAGGTTCCTGTTTAGAAAGTCCTCTGTTTTGCATTTGCTTTCTTTTGTCCCTCTTTCCCCTGCCTGCCTGGCTGCTTATGCAGCTGTTGAATAGGCTTCGTTCTTGTTTAAAGAAGCTCGCCTTGGCAGGTGCCTCGGTGGCACGGGCTTCGGGGAGCAAATCGCGACGAGACCAATCAGCGTTAATTTTCTCACGGCTAACAATGACCTCACACGTAACCCTGCCAGTGACCTCCCACCGCTGAATGCTGCAGTATGGTAAAACTATACAGTATGTACAGCACGTAGAGTAAGGCTGAAAACAGACAGGAAGTGAAGGTGAACACAGAGGACATTTCACTGTAAACAACTGAAGGTGTTTGCACCGGGATGACAGGATCACAGGAAAAACAACTTGTATCAGCGGGCGTAACTGACACTGCCCCAAAGCATGGACAGCTTCATTGTAAGAGAGACAGTCAGAAACAGACAGAAAGGAGAATTGCAACATATAATCATTAGGCTATATTGAAGTAGACAGCCTTGCAATCATTTCATTTAAATACGATTTGACTTGTCTGTCAAAGTCAACTTGCTCAGAGGATTTGTATAGATACGTGAAGTGAACTATTTGTGTTTCATACTTGAATTGTTATTGTTATGATAAATATGTTCCTGTATGACAAATCAGTCACAGAGTGTTGATTTCGTCTGCTTTGCCCCATGCGTTTGAGAATCTTTTATATGTTGGGTTTTAGTAATTTATCTTTTTTCGTGACCGTCTGCACTAGAATATTGGTAAAGGCCACAAAGGGGAGATAAGCACAGGTCCTGTCAATCAAACAAATCATGCTAAAGAAATGCAAACTGTCACACACATTACCAATGAATAATGGCACACAACTAAAGCTTATCTTAAGCCTTAAAAATGAACATTTTGTATTAGAAATAGAAGCTGTGCTTACAAGTCATGTCAAAAGGTATCAATGCAGGCTAGTCCACAAATGTTCAGGGATTAGGTTTCATCTGCAGATGATTGACAGATGAGAAGGAAAGGATTAAACAATGATGATGTGATGCAAAGTGCTTTATGTACATTCATTTATACCTTGTGTATATATACCATGGCCTTATTAGATAGGCAGCTAAAAGTAGCTCTAGAATGCCAGGATTTTAAAATAAATGTTGCAGCATCTCAACATTTAGTTTCAAGCCATTCGTGATCCATTCTGTTAGTAGCCAGTAATATTTCAATGTATTATATATATTATAATTATTTGATTGGAGATTATTTCTGAAAATATGGATATGAGTACTAGTATGTGGAACAAAATATATTCATCTTTCTTTAAATCTTTTGCCGTACTTTTATTATATGACATGTCTTGGGTTCCCCTCAGGACATTGTGACCAAGTGTGTTTTTAAAGTCCCAATCCTTATTTTTCTTCCCATCTAAATCCTAACGATTCTTACAAAAAACAAAAACCCACATGCCTTTTTAGCGTTGTGTCTGTGTATAGAAAGTGGTAAAGAAGACGGAGATGAGATGATGCTGTTGCTTGCTGTCTCCTTGTTTGATATTTTCCAGTAAGGTTCACACTGAAAGATGTAAACGAGCCCTGCTCTCTATTTCCTGGAGAAATCAAAGTGACGCTTTCCACCGACATTGCTCGAGATTTACCACTCAACCGCTGGCGTCATTACCGCTGCCTGTCGCTGCTTTTGTTTCCCACAGTGGAGTCACACACAACCATGGCATGTCCCAGCATGATTTTAATTGCCAGTGGGACCATGGCCACTTCAGTGGGAGATGAGTTCTGATGGCTTGTTATGGAAATGAAAAGGAAGGAGCAGCAACCATTTACAGAGCAATGGGCGTAACCCTTTCCGTGCACCTAATAAAAGGATTTGCCATGTAAGCCATCCTGAACAGGTTGTCTCTGTGTCTCTGGCAGTGTTTGGGATGCAGAAAGAAGAACTCTATCTGTGCACAAATAGATGTGTACTGCACAGAAGCAGCTGTGACAACACTTCCAGAGATTCCATTTATTTAGTTTGCAATGACAGTTTTCTTTCCTGAAACTTCTCGTATTAAACTGCTTGCCTTAATGTCAGTGAGGAGGAGGGCGAACTGCTAGCGCATTGAATGAGGTCATTCTGGGCTATCGGTCAAAAATACCATAAAAGAACCCACATTTTGTTCCAACTTGTGACAGCTGTGACTGTGGCATCCCTGTTTGTGGCCTACTGTTGGAGTTGGCCTATCTCTAGCAGCTGGAGCTCTTTTTGTTTCTCTTTGTCTGTCTTTGCACGTCGCTTTCTCTTTCTCTTTTTGCTTTCTTTTTCTCCTTCGTACAAAGTCTTGAAAGTCTTGGAAAATGCTTAATTTTAACCTTTATGTTTTCAAGTTTTGGAATATGGTTGAATTCAGATATACTTCTTGAAAAAGCCTTGTTTTTCAACATAATCTGGTGTTTCATCTTCACAGTCATTTGAAATGAAATGATTCTCTCGTCTTATTTTGTTTGTTCCCCTTTATAGTAACAATTTGATGTGGTGATAAAGGCATTTTTGGTTTAGGTACCTTCAAAGTGCTTGCATTTTACTCAAAGAAATCTGTATGAACCCTGCTGTTAGATTTTCTTTAACCTGTTAATGTCAAATTGACCAGTACCTCCACCTCCCACGCCTCTCTCAGGGACTGTGTGTGCTTTATATTCTCACCTGCAAAAAAGACTCTCAGGTGTATTGCAGTCCTAGAGATCTCAAGTCTTAATGAAGTCTCATAATAATGCTGCCTGAAGTGAATACACACTCTCATCCCCTGTGCCTGTGTCACTGTGTGACATAAACATGCACTCACTCACTCACACACACACACACACACACACACACACACAAGGCCACATGTACACACACTGTATTAAAGAGGCACAAGTGTGTAGTTTTATATACACATTCTCATACTATTTTACTTTATCTCTCTCTCCCTCCTTCTCGCTCACTGTCTTTCTTTGTGTCTTTATGGTCTTTTCTGTGCTGCTTTTTGAGTCTTTTAGGATTACAAGGCCTTGTAAATCCAGTATTACACCTTGCTCAGTTATTTGATCTAGATTTAGCATTATGATATTCCCCTTCTCAAAATGATCCTTATTTTAAATGACACAGCTCACTGCTGGGAAAATGAAACCTCTGTAGCTGCCAGCCCCTTTGAATGTCCCTGTGAGTTTATTAAAAGCACCAGCTTCCCCCGTTCCAGCTCAGATCTGCACAACTGCACAAGTCTGAAGGACAAAAGTCTCCAATGTAGAACAGAATGCCGTATGAATATCTTTGTTCGGCTTTACAGTTTATGACAATGAGGCCTCCCAAATATTTATTATGTGAAAGAAGATTATTTCTTATTAGACATTTCTTATTTCAGGGCATTTCTACTGTGCAGATAGCACACAGAGTAGAAGAAAGAGGAGGAATGTTATGTTGTGCAGGCTATTATCTGAACCTGACGTTGCATTTCAAAGCATATGGCACAAGTCTTGTCCTGGTGAACGACCAAGATGTCCAACTGAAAAGATATTTGCTATATTTCTCAAACAGAAATGCACTTTTGAAATGGGTTTTACAACGGATGCTAAATGCACTGATGTTTCACTGAAGCCAAGAGACAGACTGAGGACAAGCGAGTGAAAAGTGACAAGCGAGTTGATGGGAATTCTTCACTGTCACTCTCCTCTCACCCCTGGAAAAAAACAGATGTGCGGCCAACGTAAATAAATCCTCCTTCAGATGGAGGATGACACAAGGAGTTGTTTTTCCCCCCTGTGGTAATGGCTACTGTGCCGAAGCTGGAGATGGGTTTAAATCCCTGACCCGTCAGCTTCTTTGCTTTCAGTGGCCTCTGTGGAACTGCTCCAGATGAAAATGGGGCCAGAGAACAGACATATGAATGACTGTTTGTTTGGTGGTCAGACACAATCACCAACTGAGTGACCCAGTTAACGGGTAGTCAAAGCGGTGCTCAGTTTGATTCATTCGTGTGTGTTTTTTGTGTGTTCCACACTTTCTAAATGTATCTTGTATCCCTTTTTTCCTGCTTTTCTCCAATGTTTATACTTCAATGGAAAGATAAATGATGTGGAATTGTAAATGCTAGTGGAAGAGTTTTTTTTTTCTTTTTTACTGCAGATATAATATGAACACACTTTTCTTTTGTTGAATAATTGCCAGATCGCTTTTAAATGTGTTGTACGTGTGTGATTCCTCTTTCCTCGGCCTCCTGCTTTCTCTGCTCCGGTCTCCTTGGTTGCGGGTGGAGAGTAATTAGGTTTTCTAGAGGATTGAGGGGTTCTTACAATGCTTACCAATGGCAGCAGTCAGGCAGGCTAGTGCTGGCAGGGCAGAGAGGACAGAGGGCTGTGCAGGAGCCTGGCACTGCTAAACCTGATGCTGACTGACAGTAATGAGGACAGCCTGCTAGCCAGGATAGAGAGGAGAATAGAGGAGAGGAGAGGAGGGCAGGCCATGGTCCTCCACTGTACCTCTCAAGACCTCTTATCAAAGCCTCTGCGTGCACACACACATGTACACACAGAAATACAAACAACACAATCGCACACACATAAACACACAAGTTTGATGTGTACTGGGTAGACCAGAGCAATCGCTGGGCTGTGTTATATCTGTCTTATTTTGCTTTGTTGCTTCAGTTGTTAGCCATTCCAAAAATGTAGTATGTTGTAGCAGCAGCTTTGTGACTTTCTGTTCAATCTCTGGAAAACAGTAGGCCTTTAGGTATTTAGACAAGAACCAAGAAAATTTATGTTTTTCCTCAAATAGGTTAGAAGTAAATTAAAACCAATAGTTTAATATATTTTGTGTGTGTGTTGCTGTAGTTACTGTAAGGTAAAAAAAAAAAAAAGATTGACAGTAGGTAGCCGTAATAAAAAACGTGGTAGTGTTTTCTCTCATCAGAACAATGTCACTGACAATTTAAGTAGCTTTGGTCAGCACAAACCAACAGTGACACTGACCTTGGGCCCTCCGCAGCTGCAGCACTGTTCTGTATTAGAGCACTGCGATTATGTGACAGGTGGATTAGCCGCTCTTGTTCAGCTTTCTCATGATATGAACATCTTTTTTCAATCTTCTTTAGTCTCCGCCCAACCAATGTCAAAAGCTAAGATTGGGAATGAAGCGGATGAGGCACTTAACTTTGAAAGTCATCACTTCAGGGATTGGTTTTGGCAGCTGGAGAGGCCGATGAGGAATGCATTTCAAATTTTTTAATAGTGACCTTTTTAAGATTGCGCTTGAATTAAATATTAGAAATAATTAAAAAGGGGTGTCCGGCTTAATCAGGATGATGAGTTCCATTGTGTTTTCAGACACATCACCTTGCTGTCCAGTTTTGAGTTTTCTCATTTTTTCTCGCCGCCTTCACCCCTGTGTTTCTGCTTTCAAACATGCAGTCTGGGATTTGTACAACAGAGAGTGAAATGTGCCGTCTAAGGCAAGAGAGGCTCAGGTGTGTCAAGATGTGTGCAACTATTACCAACAAACATACAGCTATATATACAACATCTCATACAGAACAAAACACAGGAGAATTATACAATATATATTTCAAAGTACAATTTGTTTCTTTTGTGAATAATTTCCAATTTTTATGTATTCTGCCTAACATGATTATGGATATTATCATGCAGATTGCATGCAGCGTTATATCTGTATTGTATGTTTTGTAATGTAAAGTGTTCACATACTACAAATTAGATAGATCTTAAATTCAAATGAAATTACATTGACCATAATTATGCAAAATATAATACACAAACAACACTGTAATAACAATCCATGTAATTCAACTTAAAAACTTAAGTTCAATTGCAGCCTTAAAGTTATAAGTCAAATCAAACTAGATTTACTAATTGTTTTAACTCAGTATTTTGAGTCTAGTTTTCCTTTCAATTGCTTGCTGTAAGTTGACATGACTGTATATTACTTGTTGTTTCAACTTCGC
>JAVQJD010097383.1:0-16787 GCA_036023655.1 Nannoperca australis | reverse complement strand
CACACACACACACACACACACACACACACACACACACACACACACACACACACACACACACACACACACACACACACATCAACATGACTCATCAAACAGCCATGCCACAGACAGCTATGCAGTCTGATAAGTTAATTTTGCAACAGACATGACTAACGGGTTACTGTCAGTTAGTGCCCTCACTCCAAAGACAACCTTTTAGCGATAAGAGACTTTGTCTGATGAAGTTGTATGGGATGAGGAAGAGGAGGAGGAGAACACTCCTAACAATGAGACATCCTGAAGATCATGAGACTGCAGCATGTGAAACTGATGCTGACTTACCAATAACTTGAGGTTGGAAGGTGCTGTGCGAGGCGGAGGGAATGCATTGTCTGCTATCTCCAGATCTGGGTGCAAAACCTACGAGGAATAAATGAATCTCCAGATGATTGATTGGTTTTATTGCAACAGATGCTGTACAATCAATTCTACCAGAAGTGTGTGTATTCATGAGCTTGTCTGTGTGATAGATGGACCGACAGACTTGTATACAGATGCATTTCATGAAGGAATTTTCTTTTTTGCTAACTTCAAATAGTTGCACCTGAATGTGTGTGTGTGTGTGTGTGTGTGTGTGTGTGTTTGTGCTCACCAGGGACAGGGCCGTCTGTGTTTGGTGTAACACAGGTTCAGGGAGCACAGACAAGTGGATACACTCAGGAATCTTTATTGTTCCTCCATCCAGGTCAGCAATAATAACATCCAACTGGCAAACACACATACAACACTGGCAGGTCAGATGGCCTGATTGCAGCTGGAGAGAGTACTGTGAGGAAGATGCCTGACGAAATTCAGCCAAAACCAGCTAAATAAACATCTGGCTGAAAGGCAGATTACTTAATCTTTGAGTGTAAAAACGTCCTGAAACTAAATTGCTTGTTAAATTAAAAATCTCTTGGAGTGAGTGTCACAATGCATCATCACTTTTGGGATGTCAAAATGAACTCCAGACTCCAGTATATGTTAATAATTCACAGGTGTTTGTAAGCATTCAACAGCTTATGCTCTTTAAGTTGTGCATGCAAGTGAGAGATTGCTAGAAGCCTGTGGCACATCTGCACTCACCAGATCCTGGATTTCACTCTGAAACATGGAGTGCACCCCGATGATGAAGGGAGTGGGCGAGCTCAAAACCTCCAGCAGCCGTGAAGGTAGAATAGGGATATATGGGTAACTGAACACATGAGAGGACATTAACAGTGAATACACATAATATGTACAATACGACTTGGAAGACAGATAAAGAAAACTGAAACTAAAATATCATTCCCATCCGGGAAACTCAAGAGTACACTAGCAGTAAGTGATAAGACAGCAGAAGACAATAAAAGTGGCATGTGGCACTCACATGGTGTTCATACATTTTGCAATGAAATTCACAAGCTTTATATTCAATACTGATAAACAAGATAATAATAGAGTGACACAGGACATATAACACATGACAAAATATTGAGAAAGAGAATCAATAACAGGAAGGATTGCCAAGCAGGTGGAGGGATTCATAGTTCATTTCACTACAACAGTCAGATAAGATTTGTCAATTAATTATGATATTATTATACTGACCTCCTTCTCTAAAGCTGAATTACCCATGAAGACCAGGATTGTGTACCACTCACCTGTTACTACTAACATGCTTGTTTTGATCGTAGTGCATGTTCGTTTGATCATGTGCGTAGTGCAATTTTAGGATGGCACAAGCAATATTAGTTATTTTATCTTTATATAAGCTAAGACAGACAAATTAAGCATTTGGGATATTTACCAATTATCATTATTCTTAATCTTTCATAGATAAAAGGTTTGCTTGTCATTGTACAGCAGAAAGAAGGAAGAAAAGTGACACCGTGGTCAAATACTTGGTAGCAAACCCCCAACTGTGGAGGTGTGTTGGCTGAGAGGTACAGCTGTGTGCCTATCAACCAGCAGGTCGTGTGTTTGACCCCTACTCCCCCGGTCACCTCCCCACATGGAAGTCGCTTTGGATAAAAGCGTCTGCTAAATTCATAAATAAATAAACTCCACTCCAATTGTTTTCTTCCAATTTCTTGACTTCTCTCTCTTCTTTTTGTTGTGTTCCTTCAGACACCATATTGAATCCATCGTCCCAATCAAAACTCACACAACACGATCGTATTAACACATGCATGTTGAATAGGATTTGTTGGTTGCGGTTTGTAAACACAACATTCAAAGTCGGCTCCTCCTCCCCGGCTCGTAGCTTTGTCTTGGATGCGTGCTGATGATGTGGCACCTGGTTGCTAAATTTTTTTTATGGAGTCCCACCCACACACCCTGCGCACTATTGGCTGGTTGGCTACACACCACTGCCCAAAGGTTGATGCCAAGAAACGTGGCGAACATAGCAAAATAAGAAAATACAGGTATAGAGCAAAGTCAGATACAGACACCGCCACAAACATCTAGTGGGTCATTAGTGATCTTTCAGAGGGATTATTTTTAAGTCTATACATTGTTTTGTAGGAAAATCCTACTCATTCTACCTTTCAAATGGGGTGAAAATACGTTAATAAAATGACCCTCTGAAATGAGTTTCACAAAATGGATAGTGATGAACGCAGTTGTTTGTAAAAGGGAATGAAGTTAAAGGAGAGTGAGCAGATAAATTCTTTGAAGTTACTAGATACTAGTAAAACAAGGTCACATATTTGAGATCTTAAAGGGTAATCTTATCCAGTAGAAATACCGGTTTCTAGAACTTTATACAATGATGAAGAAAGTTAATCATCAGTTGAGTCACAAGCCGAGGAATTCATGGCACCAGCCAAGGTGTTAGTGGAAAGTCACATGAAAATCTGCCCCGACGCTGGGGTTAAACACATACTAACCTGTATTTAAGAGGAAACATGAGTGCTTCCAGGGCGCGACACGCCTCTTCGAGTCTCTGGTAACTGGTGGAGTGGAACAAAACCTTGTGTTCTGTCAGAACCGCACAAAACAGGCTTAGAACATTTTGGATTCCTGGAACAAGAAAACAAAAGAGAAGGAAATTGAGGTACTTGTCAGAATGTGACTGTCACATTGTTACAGATCCTTCATCAAGCACTTACTGATTACTGCAATTCAAAACATACAATAGCCTGTAGAATTGTTCTACAGTAATGTAATTTTGGCAGGACTGTGCAGAACAACTATACCAATCTTAATATAGAAGGTTTTAGTGCTACTTCTGGATTGGATGGCCATTCTAGTGTACTAGTGTACAAATCTCTCTTTGAAAATTGATCTGCCAGTGCTGGAGAAGGTGCTGCATGACTCCACAATCTGTGGATTTTAACTGTCAAATTAAAGTGCAACGTTTGAGGCCGCTGCCTATGCAGCTCCAAAAAATACTACTGCAGTTTTTTAGCTGTCTCAATTTTAGTTGCTAAAGGTTTAATCTAAAAAGATTTGAGGTGTCGATCACAACAACTGCAATTCTAACAGTTCACTGAGCTCAACAGAATCACTGCACATAATCTGCACGCTGTCCACTGCTTTTTGTCTCATGATGACAAAAACAAATTTCTACAACCAAAAGGGGCAGTTTATGTTAAACATGGAGTATAAAGCTATAGGAAAACTTATCTCTAAAAAACAAAGGAAATTACACACTCATACAGTATAAATAATATTTCAAATACCGATGTGAAAATCAGGAAGAATTCTAAGTTTACAGTTCCTGTTATTGTTTCCTATCAAGCAACTGACAGACCAATTCATCACACACTGGAGTGATAAAGAGAGAGGAACACTGGCAGACATGTCCGCGCCGCTGGGGGCGCTGGGTCTGGATGTTTGGCTGCCTGAGTGGAGCACTTCAGTGATCAACAGGAAATTGAACAGGAGCCTCAACAAAATCTTTTTTGTTTTGAAGGTGAACAGGCCTGTTAAACCAAAAGATTTGAGTTGTGTGATCTTTTCTTTAGAGAAATGCTGCAAAATGTTATTTGTAAATTTTTTTAAATTAAGACATGCTGAAGAGTGTGCCTCGCTGATTTGACCACACTATTGAAGCTCCGGTTTCACAATCACACCTCAGGTTCAGGTGTTTACTTATCTTATGGTAACAGCAACACATTTCCGAGTCCTAAATAAGAAGTGACAGCAACATCCCCGGACAACAGGAGAGACAAAGGCAACAAACAACAAACAGCAGGCCTGTTCATGGCTGGTTTTATCTTGCCCCGGGGGGGGATGTACTTCCTGTGCAGAGTGACATGTTTAACGCACATTCCTTTCTAGTGACTCGAGTGACCTATGCACACAGAAAGATGTGCCGATGTGCCGACCTGCCTGCCTGTACTACCAATCCTCATATGGACATGAGCATGACCTAATAGGAGGAAATGAAGCGCACGCTTACGCATAGCTGATCAGCTGACTTGTGATATTTACCTTCCTGTCAGCGTGCAGAAAAATCAGTTTTAAGGGGCGGAAGAATGATTAACTCTGCCAGTCACTTTCACTTGGTATGTTATGACGTCTTGACTTAAGTCAGAGATTCCTGCATATATTTGTGCCACTACCCAATCAAAAACAAACACTATATGAATGAATCAAAGTCAGTTATTACAACGATCTGCTACTTGTTGCTACAACAACAGCAGGACTGACAACAGACTCCACTCTTTTTTCCCTCATATGATCAAACAATAGAAAGAGCTATTAAATGTTGATGGTCCTACATTAAGCCTCTGCAGCCTGTATGGATGGATGGTAGAAGATTATCACTGTTAAAGGAATAGTTCCACATTTTGGGAAATATGATTATTTGCTTTCTTGCAAAGAGTTAGATGAAAGAAGGATACCACTGTCATGTCTGTACTCTTACTATAAGGCTAACAGCCAAGAGACAGTTAGCATAGCTTAGCCTAGAAACAGAAAAAACAATCACATCTTGTTTGTATAATCAGTACACAAGTGTTAAAAGGGGATGTTGTGGATTTGGGGCTAGCTGTTTCCCCCTGCTTCCAGTTTTAATGCTAAGCTAAGTTGGCCGTCTCATGGCTGTAGCCTTATATGTAGCACACAGACAAGAGAGTGGCATCGATTTCCTCATCTAACACTTGGCAACAAAGTGAACAATTGTCTTTCCTAAAATTTCCAGTATGCCAGATGATGACATTCTGCTCAGCGAGTGGGAAAAGCACAAACCTTCTTTTGAAACTGGTGAATGATGAAACAGAATATTTTACTAACTGACTCATCACACCACTTACTTAAGTTTAGTTTGAAGAGTCACAGATAACAAATGTTTACCCTGAAGACACACACTGTCTCTGTCACTTGTCTGTGACACCCTGCCTAAGTATTATTAAACACGTGTGACCAGGCTGTCCTGTTATTCACAGCACAACAACACTTTATATTTCTAACATTATGTATATTGTACATATTGAGCATCTTTCCAACACACATTAATTGTGTCCCTGTAGTCACTGAGGACAAACAGCACTGCACAATGCACTGTACTGATTCATGGAAACTCATGAAGACTGACACGACATAGCTGTGCATTAAGATTGTTTGGTTTTGTGTGTCCAGATTGGCTACAACTGCATGACTTCCACGTAACCCTGATCAAATGTTATCGTGCAAGTACCCCCCATGTGCAAGTTCACCACTTTGTCCAAATAAACAAGAGGATGGTGTTAATACACTCAGGGAATAAAATCAGATCTGTTTTGAAGTACATTCTTTTAATCAAATGAGGCTAAACGAGGGCCAACTTTCCATTACAAATCAAATTTCAGGTGAATTATATTTCATTTGACTCTCAGCTCTTACAGATGTATGCCTAGAGATGCATAAAGTGAACTAAGCCTGATTCTTCCAGAATGACTTGAAAGCCTGAAAATATTATGGTATGTAATTATCATGCTCAGATCATGCTTTCAGAAATTGCTAGATCCACTCTCCAAACACAGCTGAACTACTCTGTGTATGAGTCATGGTGAATCAGGCATGTTGCATCTTTAATAAAGCCCGTATTGCAGTCTGAACCATTAACACACTGAGCAAGTAGTGCAACGTGAAACCAGCAATCTGCATCAAATCTTCATCATGTGCTCCTTCTAGCCGTTCTAACACTGATGGTACAAAGCAAAAACCACATAATCATGCCTCAAAACATTTGGTGTAGAATTAATCCAAGTTCTTAATGACTCATTGTAAAAGTCTCCTGATTGTAAAAATCCTCCAGTGCTGTAGTTTACCACCATGTGATTAGCAAAGTAGAACTGAGCCTGATAAGGATCAAGACCTGAATGTTAAATATGTTACACACATTAAGCTGCTTTATTAAAGCAAATACGACTATATAATGATGAATAATTGCCAGTAATGTGATTAAAACCAATGTTCTTTGAGTGTCCCCTGTCAGATTAACAACCAACAACACAAAATGTCTTAAAACCTAAATGGGATATTTGTTAAATGTGACAACCTGCAGCAGGAAAATATTGTGAACAAATAAATGACACAACATGACAAATACAGTCACCAGTCATGGTCTGACTCAATAAATCTCTTCCCGTCTCACGATTACTAGTTAGCAGTTATCAAAGTGCCTGGACCCACCCAGCTGCTGGAAGAGCAGAGCAACGCTTTTGCACGTGACAGGCAATGTGTCGTTCAGAGGCGTCTGAATGAGCTGCCGGTCCCCTGCTCCCAGGCTAAACAGCTTCTGTAAAGAAAAACCAGAGCAGGAAAGGTCAGAAAACACAGTCATGGAAAATGTCTACAGCCATCATGTCTACTGGGCCAAGCAGTACTGCAACAGACACGTCATCCATTGAGATTCATAGCCGCGTGTACTGGAGCTGCATCAAATTAAGAGCTATTCAGCGCTACACAGACACTGCAGCTGCACGACTGAATTAGCCATTTGAATGAGTTTGGTTGACATAGAGTAAAGAAAACCTCAATTACATGTTTGCCAAAATATAACTGGTACAGTGCACAGCTGCAGAAATATCTCACAACTCCTTAAAATGATCCTGCTGAAATGTGCCTTTACAGGTCAAGGTCAAGTGAAACTGGTGATCCAACAGTTGTACTTTGGCTATCAAAGTCTTTCAAATAGTTAGCGAAAGTGAAATTCTATAGTCAAGTGGAAAATCTGAGGTATCTCCATTCATACTGTTCACGAAATACCCGTATGTTTAACTAGATGCTACTTTGACAAATGAGTCTGTTCCACTGCTGAGGTTCTGCTGAGGTTCAAGCCTTGAGGACTTTGGATTTTAAGTGGTGTCTTTCTGGGGAACAGGCCAAATTCTTCCCTCTTACAGCCATCACTTAAAAGAAAATCAGATTTTACCCTATTAATGAATATTTCTCCACAGCGTTAAACAGTCATTTTTCAATTCGACTGAGAGGCATTTTGGCTCCAGGTTTTGTTTTTAAGATGTAAGTAAGTAATCTATTGCCCGATTCACAGCATTTATAGCCTCACCTTCTGACATTTGACCACCAGACTGCAACAAACAAAATGCTTTTTTAAGTAATGAGGGATCTTAGACATTTTAAATATATATTCCCCTTAACTGTTATGAACCTCAGTTTAAGAGCTCTACTCCAGTAACATGATGGGGAAAAAATGATAAATATTTATTTGAAAAAGACTGCCTGTGGCTGGACAGCGATCTCTGGCACTATCTAAATGCGACATTCCTGATTGGCTTCACAACTAACATAAATCTTCTTAGTAGCTGCACCACTGAGCCTCAGCCATCTTCTCCACAAACAATCACTGCCTCACAGTCGAACAGGACGGACACGAACCTTTTCTAGACTCTTGTCTGGTCTGGATCTGTGGCCCCCTGTGAGGAACAGTGAGATGTCTTGCAGACTTTGGTACTTAAGACTTACCTGGGATCCACCAGCAACAGGAACCTGGAATGTAAAGAGGTTGGCCACCAGACCCTCTAGAGGGAAACTCAGGCTATCGATGTGCACTGTATAGACGAGACCCAAGCAACCCTGGAAGGACAACATTTAAATACAACTAAGACATTACATATGAACACACACCGAGGATAACTACTATATAGTCATCAATATAGCATCTTAAGTTCAAGCGTGTGACCCTTAGGTTTACAAATATCTGGGTTATAAAAGAAAAATGATTGTGGTTTTAAGGTAAGGTTTGACAGCACAGTTTATTCTAATAGCACATACACAAATGTGGGAACAGAAGAACATATAAACATGAACAGCAAGTCTAACTGCAAAACCTGTGCTCAACTCAGTCTGCAATGAAAAGATCAGAGGTGCTGATGCTTCTATGTCTCATTCACTCTACTCAAGTGTGCGTGCTTACGCGAAGACAGGCCTATTTTGCGGACACAAAGTAGATTAGTGTCATCTCAGAACAGCAAGATGAAAGCACTGATTTGACAAAAATTCTGAGTATTCCCTCTGAACAAGACAGAATAATATTTTTTAATCAAGATTTAATCATATGGTGTCTTATTACCCGGAATATTTCGGGATAATCCAGCCTGGACACGAGAATGAGACTTTTTGGTGCAAACACTTGAGCTGGCTGGATCAGGCCATCCTCCTCTGCCTCCTCATCTTCATCTCCATCAGCCTCAATTCTCTTTGATCCCTGAAACATTAAAAAAAGAAGCTATTTCAGTTTAAGAGTTCAACACTGTGCCATGGACTACAGACCTTGAACTGTACTGTAGAGCATGCCAGTACCGCTGAGCTCCTAGTTTATCTTGTGAATACATCGGGTGCCTCAAACTCATCACGCTGTCCAGTACGTGTCTGGCTTGAACTATACATCACATGTGTGTTTTCCAGGGAAAGATAATTGATGTGCTGCAACATAAAGAGTATTCAGTGGCAATGTATAATACAGAGTAATGCAGGCTAAAATTTAGTTTTATGAACCAACACCCAATTTCTAACACTCCAATTTCCCTTTTCACTTGAGGGGGGCATCACATAATAGGTTTGAAAGTACAAGTATTAGTAATTTAATTGTGTGTCCTACAAAACATAAACAGCCAGGATGAAACTTTAGACAAAGCCATATTCAGCCCCCAAAAATCTTTAAAATCCTTCTTTGTCTCCAGAGAGGGGGTACACATTTATGAAAGTTTGGACTAGTAATTATCTCCTATTCCAATCTGTCCCAATTCAGCACAGCTGCTCATCCCACTGGAGCCACTGAATGAACACAACAGACTCTTTAAAATTATGATGAGGTTAATGAAAGATTTTGAGTGGATTTCCTTAGAGGAGAGCCAAAATCAGTTTAGGAGATTAATGTTGCTTCCCTCCCAGAGTCACATACCAACACAGCAAATGCAGTTGGCGTCTTTGGTTTTGTCACTAATATTAGAGACATTAGTCACAAAACCAAAGACGCCAACTGTACAATGTTTATCAATTATAATTTTTAGCAAGATAGATCATTTACAGTTAGCCATAGAAACAACCTTCTTTATTGGTGATCACAAGATGTCTTCAATAACTTCTGAATTGTTTGAATATTGTATAGGCAAAAAAAGAAAGAAAATATTTTGTTGTATCAGTACTCTAAAACGTGCAATTGTGGGCAATAATATCACCAGGAAGAAAAATCTTTACTGGAAACACAAAATGACGCATGAAAGAATAACAACTGTCCTGTTAAGGAGAACTGCATTCAGACATGTAGTGATAAAAGTCAGGCATTATGAGTGGTAATCAGTTTACTGTAGGTCAAATCAAACATGCACTATAAAGTAATTTTTACGATGATCAAGTGTATTATCTACCTCTCCCCAACTTCCCGACAAGCGTTGCCGTACGAGCAACCGCCTGAATCTGGTTCTAATTGTCTCTATCGTGGATCCACGAGCTCTATCAGGACACTGATACATCAACCTCTCAGCTCTCATTCCTAACTAAAGCCCTTATCACAATCTGGTATATTTCTCCAGGCAGAGAAAACATGCCATAAGTGCTTCAGTATCTCGGGACCAAGGAGTATGGGATCAAAATATCCCATTCAGATGGGGGTCACATTTTACCATTATTCTTAGGATTTGGTTAAATTATAAGACAAAATACATTCCTCCACCGGCTGTCTGGACTCTCCCTGGAATCCAACTGAGTAGATAAGGATGTCAGTTTAGAGAGTAAAGATTGTTAAAACACCCTCACGTTTCTAGAAGATCTTCAGTGCCATACACTGAATCCAGGAATGTGTGTTTATTTTGAAGGAAAATGATGTCTGGACGAGGCCAAATATAGCCTAATCTAATAATTAACACGAGGCTGACGAGAAAAGTAAAACGTGGTGTTGTGGTTGGGGAGGATTTTAGTTCAATCTGCACGATACAGGATGTAATATACACAAAGCATCCACGTGTTTCGGTCAGGTGTCTTTTATGAATAAATAAACATCTCAATTACTGTGAGCTACTTTAAACAAGAGTATCACTTAGTGCCAAGTGCTAAAAAGTAACAAACAAAACATACAAAGAAAAAAAAAATACCTTTCTCAACCTCACTTTATAAACTTTATAAAAAAAGCTCACAGTATAGACAGTAGACAGCAGACAGTATAACCAGGTATGTCTATCAATGAGTTACAAACATAAAAGGCCACAAATGACAAACAATTTCCTGCTTCTGGCCTGGCTTGCCTGACTGGATGTATAGTTAACTATACACTATTTTGTTAACCTGTGTAACTTTAAAAAAAATGAAGACAGTAAGACAGTGAAGTAAGACATTGACTTCAATGTTCAAATTCTGACTTTCTGAGGTCTGTGGGTACAATATTAGATTGTGTTTCTGTTCACACTCACAAAATGGGTGTGAACACTCATTTTGTGTGAGGGGAGTGAGGGGAATAAAACAGATGTCTAAACATAAATCAGAGTAAATTGTATATTCCATGTGGACGTCCATTTCTATCATGTATCTGGTAAATATCTGTCCCAATTGGAATTAAACTGATTCAACAATAGTGTCTCTACAGCTTATTTTGTCCTGCAGACCTAATATAAACATTTAATGTGGTGTGTAAAAAAACAAAAACAAAGTATCTAGCCTTCACTAATAGCCTTGCCAGTCCCCAGATAACAGTAAACAAAGACACAATTAAAAAAACATCAGGCCCCATAATCAAGTTTAAATCTGTCATTAATGGCAACTCCACTGAGCCTGTGTGTGTGAGGACAGAAAACAGACCAGGAAGGTTTACGGCTTCAACTCTAAATGAGGATGAGCCACTGGTCTGTAGTCCCCAACATGTTTAATACAGCTGACAAACTTCACCAACCATCTGTTGGCAGGCTCTTCCAAAGAGACCGCTAACAGTTAACAAATGGGCTATTTTTGGTTATTTTCTCCTTCTGATGTGACTATTTGTGCTAAATCCTTCCTCCTCGGATTCTTTTGAACGAACCTGAAAGAATGTGCCCAGTTGTGCAAACAGAGGAATGTTCATGTAATTATGGTCTGATTCACACAACAAGCCTAAACAATAAAGTAATGAGGAAAGGATGCGGGACTAAAGTCCGAACGCTCCAACAAAGTGACTGTTCCACTCTTTGAAAGCGGACGCATGTTTCTTGTACGAGACAGCATTTGGAAATTTGAATTTGAAGACGTTTTGCTGATCTAACTGGAAAGTGATTGACAACTGCCTTCCATGTGTGAAAGGATGGGAAGTCACAGTGGGCAGAGCAACAGGAGTCATTTAAGGCCTCCAACAAAGACGAACACAGTGAAACAATTAGCTTGGTATTCTGTGGGCTTTTGGCAGGAGGAGACCTTAACGAGATCATTCATACGTTTAAAATGATCCTGTCCAAACAAATCTGTTGTAATCAATAGTTTATGGGGATTTTGAACATTTGTGCTGTGACCACTAATCTGTAATCAAACACAATCTTGTATGCATGAGTAAATCAAATGAAAAGCGCTGGAGGGGGAGCACAGGTCCACCCTTTCCTTTATAACAGCATCCCTCAGCCAGCCCACAATTTATTAGTCTTAATCCGATCAGCTTTTTGTTTTCGACTATTGCCTCAATTTCTGGAAGAAATCTCACACATGACATCCCTAAAAGTAAAAAAAAAGTGCCAAACACTGTAAGTAACCCCCCCCCCAAAAAAAGCCTAAAATGAAAAACAGAACAGAAAAAAAACTAAATAATCACATTGCCCAACTGTGACATCGTGATGGCTTCTAACAATAAAGAGAGACATGTGAAGATGAATGTTACCTCAAGCTAATCATGGGAGTCCACGACTCTTAGGATTATCATTGAGACGATCTTATAAGGAGGACGAGAAACCTGCTGCTCACAGGGATGTGATGCACAGCCGTTAAATTACAAAGTGAAACATTTCTGCTCACAGATTTCACTACATGAGGATTAATGAATCTGTCATGGTGTTACATATTATTTGTATGTTCTTATGGGTTTTCACATGCTGCTGCTATTTACTCCTAAAACAGCTGTACAGTAGGGGGACTGGAGTCTCTATGACTGTCTTTGCTAGATCTCTGATGGACCGAAAACCTCCTACCCAGTGAATGCTGGGCTACGCTACATCTTCCTGAAAAGGATCAGGCTATTAGAGAGAATAAACAAATTAATTGATGCATAAATAAAAACAAAAACACAAAAAGTGCTAAAACTCTATCACAAAAAGATGTGTGTGTGAGTCTCACCTGCAGATTGACCTCGGCCTCGTAGAAGGTAAGGCAGGAGCAGTAGTGTCGGTCTGAATCGATATCTGTCAGCACAACGGTGAAGAAGGTGGGTGCTTTCCTGTCCCTGGACAGCCTCCAACCTCCAGGCTGGCAGAACTGAAAAGATATTCAATAAATACCGTTCATGAGAGTGTCACAGAGGAAAATTCATCATCAGATGTTACAGTGACCAAGGCAGCAACAAGAACTGTTCTAAAGAAGACTTGTGTTTTTACTCATTTAAGCTAAACACAGATTCAATTTTCAGCGTGTTTATTGAATATTTGAAATTGTTTAAAAAGCTCTGTGGTTATCATGTTCCATGAGACTTTCTGCTGGTAACCCATTCAAACCTTAAATGGACAGGGCATCCGCATATTACTGTAGCAAGCCTAATGCCCCCAAAATAAGCATAGACAGGATGTCCTGTTTCAAGGCAGCAATTACATCTGCATCAGAGCGGTAAGTGGCATGGCCAGTTTTTATTTTCCTTGAAAGTCATCAGCAAAGGCCGAAAGCAAAGCAAAAGAAATATCTTAAAAAACACTAATGGAAAAATACCCTGGAATTAAGCAACATACCTGCTGAATATATTTTAGCAAAGATTCAATTAAGGTTAATTTATCCTTCTGTCAGAAATAAATTTTAATTATTATCATTAAAGAAAACAATAAATTAGAAAAGGCTGATACCTGTAAACAGCCCTTTCTAATAGTAACTTTGTTTAAATTCTGTGTGAATTGAAGATTCAGTGTCAAACTTAATGGCTGAGCTTTGGACACGAGTGAGTAAAGCATACTTGTATTATGATTCTCCAGGAGTAAGTAGAGTTCTTCCAAAATCTTCCAGGAAAAACCTATTATTTACGTTTCCAAACACTCTGTTTACTAAGGATTTAAGAATGACACAAATCAACAATTTTCAATGCATGACAAAACAGAGCTATCTTTAGCAAATTGTGGACTCCTAAACTCAGAAATTCTGTTAGAATAATAAAAAGCATCTCAAACAAGTCTTAGGTCTCAAGGCAACAGTGTGAGTCATAACCAGTCCTGACACAAAACATCTGCAAAGTGCGGAAAAACACAAGCTTTTTCTGATACGGCATTTTATTAGACACATACAATAAAGTGATTTCATAGATGGAGACTTTAGTATATCCTCATTAACCAACATAGATGACATAAACATCAATTGTATAAGCCAAAAATAAAGCCAACCTCAGTAATATGTATTCATAAAGCTACTATCTCACAACAAGTAAGATGAGGGGTTAATGATGGGTATGGAGAAAGGATTGAGAGACAAACTTTAATAAATGAGAGTGGCACATATGAGAGCAGGTCAGAGAGGCGAGTGTTTGTGTCTGGTCTCTCTTTGTTTTTGCTGGAGGCCCTGGCTCTGAAAACGGTGTTTAGACTGCTTCCTCAGGGGTTACACAAGAGATCACCGGACACATGGAGGAAGAGAGGAGGTAAAGGAGAGGTGGGTGAAGGGGGCAAAAACAGATGGATTGATGGACAGATGGATCTGTGTACAGCCAAAGATAAATATACTGGCAAAGATAGCGTCTCTGGGGCAGAAAAAGAAGAGGAGTGGAGACGGAGAAGGAGAAGAGAGAGTTTGAAGAAGAGAAGGAGAAATGGAGATTAAGAGAGGAGGAGAGGAAAGGGAGTGAGGGGGGATTTGGCTTGTTCAACCTGGAGGTCTGGACCCGGATGCCACCATCTTCCAGCAGATACAATAGCTCGCAGGAAATCTGTTAAACCTGTGTGTGTGTGTGTGTGTGTGGGTGTGTGTGTGTGTCCCTACACACACAGGCCAGACAGGACTCAAGGACAAATGCAGATAACTGTGAGCCTGTCCCAAACTATTCCAACTATGCCATTCATTGTTGTCAAAAAAGAGACAAACACCTTTGGGACTGCATAGCTCAGAAGATCACAGGAGATATAACATCCTGTGTGTGTGTCTGTGTCTGTGGGAGTGTATGCATGTGTGAAAGAGGGAAAACTGTAAGGGAGTGCGGCATGGAGAGAGCACGTGGAGGCGCGATGGTGAGAAGATTAATGGACTTCCCTGATATTAAATCAGTGTTTCCTTTAAGCTGTTATCTCGCCTGTAGGTCTGCAGAGAGACACTCAAACGCTGGCGCAGGTTCAAAGACACTTTAGGGAGTTCAGTGTTTAGTAAACTACACTTTATCCAGGGACCATTGCATCCAGACAGACTACAAACATCATGTTACATACAACTTATGGCTATCTGACAAAAGGGGGCTGTTCAATGAATTGAGTAGGACAATGCATTTTTATTAAAACGATTAGTACGCAGCTGAGTCTTTAAACATATTTTCATGCACCATTATCTGCTTCTGACTCTCATTATGAGTTATGAGCATGCATCCTACACAAAGGTGTTCATATGTGGTGTTTGCTGTGAATAAACTATTTGAAACCGGTCAAGTGTCTCGATGATTCCTCTGCTTATCCACAAATTTGGCAAAAGCAGGGAAACCACTGAAGGGCTGCAACACTTTTTGTAAATGTTGTTTATCACTTTAAATGTAACTGTGTGTAAACAGAGAAAATATGCTTATGTTATTTGATTAAACATCCAACTTGGCAAATGGCAAAAAAATCATGTAATTTGCAATTCAGTCAAACACAGAGTGCAGCATGGATATAAACACACACGGCCACATCTCTGAGGCTAGTCCTAGTAGGCAGAAGATGTGATGTTTAAGATGTAAAAGAACACAGTGATGGATGAATTGTAATGTGAAGAGAGGAAACAAAAACAATTCTATGACAATGGTCAAAAGGTTGGTCTGCAAAACTGTGATAACACAGGTGGAAAAAAGGATTTGGCTTTATTTCTTTCTGTGAGTGTATTTATGTCCTGCTGTGCTACATTATGCTCCCAAAAACAGTGAAAGACACTGGACAGGTTACCAGATAGCAGCTGAGCTGAGGGAAGGGACTGACAGCATCAGACACAAGCTGTAATGTACATTCAGCTATAGCGCAACAGGTGCAAAGGTCAACACGTACACAAACACCCACATGCAGCAGAGAGAAAGGACATCTCCTATTCCCAAATTAGACCTTGGTCAAGTGACAAAGGAACTCTGGGACACACTTGCTGTATTAATGTCAAAGCTGAGTAAACTGCTGCCCTCCAGCTAAACCCTCTCCCTCACATCATGTGCTGCAGCCTGGTATGACTGACTCCCACCCAACCGCACTATTCACCTACTCAGCCAGAGACATTGGATCTGCTGTCTGACCTGCTAAGCATCGTCACAGCAGAGTGCTTGAAGTGCAGCACCAATAAAAAAGAAGGGAAAAACACACACACAGGGGCTGCATTCTTATACTGTGACAAGACATTAAGGCCCAGTCAGGCTGGCACAGGCCAGATATAACTGGAGCGGCAGCCATCACTTAAGATGACTCAGGACAACGAGTCAGAAAGAATAGGTATCTCCCTTTAAAGTCAACTTTGTCTTTCTCTGGTATGATGCAGCTGAATCATGACAGCAAACACGTTTAGTGCGTTTTTATTATGAGCCCAACATTTGAAAGTCCTGCACTTAGAGAAATGCAAACAGACTTTGAAGGGTCATAAAACCTCTATAGAGTTCCCGTTACCACAGATGAGCGCTATCCCGCAAATCCTTGTGGGGAAGAATATACATAATTTGGTTGATTTACAAACCAAAATGAAATCAGGCACCAAAATTCCTCAATGTTTTCTCTCCACAGCAATAAAATTAGTGTAGACTAAGCTGTCTCCTCCAATCTGAGCATCAGCAAGAATGACCTAAACTGAAGGTTGCCCGGAATGACGAATTTAAGTAAAAATAAGTTTCAGAAAAATGTAGCAATGTGGACAGCATTCATGAAATAAATACACACACACACACACACACACACACACACACACACACACACACACACACACACACACACACACACACACACACACACACACACACACACACACACACACACACACACACACAC
>JAVQJD010097375.1:0-11061 GCA_036023655.1 Nannoperca australis | reverse complement strand
CAGCTTCTTCCACAAAGCTGCTGCTGCTGGAACCTGAAGGCTCCACTCGTTCTCTGACCAGGAAGGTTTGGATTTAATAGTAAAGCAGATACTCTTTGGCTCACACAGACACTGACTCTGTGCTAAAACAATCAAACTCTGCAGCGTTTCTACAAGTGTACAAACTGTAAGAAACAATATGTGTTACTGGTGACTGTGGGCAGCCACCTTCACTTGACATCACCTTGTGAAACATGGAAAACATGACAAGAAATGAGACGTGTGTGTATGAAAGAGTTACAAAGTCAGAAATATTTTACACATTATGTGAATAAAAACTAAGAACCATCATCGTCTTTCTGTGGGGATGATGTCCATATATACAGTACATGTGTGATTCAACAGACAGCAGTGAAGGTCATGGGTTTGTCTGTAGACTGAGACGACTACTACTTAAACACAAATCCTTACCGCCTCCCTCTTACCACAGACTTGCTCTCCGCTGCATATACACCATCCGCTCCG
The DNA here is from genome assembly GCA_036023655.1 of Nannoperca australis. Taxonomy (NCBI): domain Eukaryota; kingdom Metazoa; phylum Chordata; class Actinopteri; order Centrarchiformes; family Percichthyidae; genus Nannoperca; species Nannoperca australis. The sequence continues at coordinate 10,557 of JAVQJD010097375.1, read as the reverse complement.
GATATAGCGGTACTCGCGTAGCTTCAACCCAAACAATTCAAATCAATGGGCCACCGGTCCTCGCAAGTGTACCACCATTACATCCAGTCAGATCTCAAAGATCTTAAATCGGCTCAATCTCTTCTCCAGTTATGGGAGGGATTTTGGGGATTCGTCGTACCCGGGTGCCACGGCGGACTTCCCCACGAAGCTTCCCCAAACCATCATCAGAACTTAAACATTCAACATGTACCTCTGTTCAATAAATCTTTCAAACGTGTCTCATTGATGGTGTTGTCCTTGCTAGTGAACTACTACTTAAACACTGCTGCAATGCCCTTCATCATCACCATCACCACCACTGAGGTAATTCACCTTCTTCCCCTGCTGTGTGCCTCTCTTGTCCCCCTCTCTCCCTCTGAGGATTTCTGCAGGTGTTTCTGCCACCGGCGCTGTAGAGTCTGGATCTGTGGTTGCTCCTGCTGCCCCCGTGTTCCTGCTCAACCGCCAATGTTGCTATTATTGTTATACTGCACTACTGTATGTTCTCCCCCCCCCTCTTTTCAACCCGCACGGTCGAGGCAGATGACCGCCCACCTAGAGCCTGGTTCTGCTCGAGGTTTCTACCTGTTAAAAGGGAGTTTTTCGTTGCCATTGTCGCCTAGTGCTTGCTCATGGTGGGAACGTTGGGTCTTTGTGTATGTGGAAGCTCCATGTGATTAAGTGCCCTGAGATAACTTTGTTATGATATGGCGCTATATAAATAAAATTGAATTGAATTAAATTGGTATACAGTATATAATATTAAGTATTATAATAATAGAAAAAAATATGTTAATTGTACATATAATAGAGACGTGGAGCGCAGTGAATGAAGCCGCTTAAAGAGTATCGGCCATGCAGGACGCCGAAAGAAGTAAGGTGAACACGCCCGCAACGAGGCAGTGATCCTATTGGCTGGGGAATTTTGACAGGCTTGTTTTACAGAAAAAATCCAAGTGCACAGCAGAAATCCAAGAGCAGAAATTCCACAAGTGCACAGAAGCAGCCTGAGTGCAAGAGCAGCGTTTTGAGAGAGAGAGCGCAGGAAATCTGTGCAAACCTCCGTTTTGAGCACAAGCAGAGCAAATCCAAACGCAAGCAGGGACATTTTGAGTGCCAGAGCAAGGTTTTAAAAGAGAGCATTAAAAATCTCAACATAAAATCAATAAAGACTGCTCTCAAACTGAAAGACCATGCTCTTGATTAAAGCTACATAAATCCCTGGCTCCAAATGTTGAAGTGTCCTTTGGACAAGACACTGAACCCCACGCTGCTCCCGATTGTTAAGTTGAAATGCGCTATAGAAGGGAAGTCCATTTACCATAAACGGTGTGGTTAATACTTCATGGCCTTCATATCAAGTTTGCTAACCTGACTAGTTTACCATCTGACTGCTCATGTTTCTTGCCTTGTCTTTGTAGTGATGTTGCCGTTTTGCTAAATCATCCTCTATCAATGCTCCGTTCTGGCAATGGGGTTCGGAGTTCCCATCAGTTAACTTGATGAGTACAAGCCTATTATTATTACTATTGGGAATTATAGCCAAAACCTAGAGCCAAATGGCCCATTACTCTATATTGTCTGTCACTACAAGCATATTTCAAGTATTCCTTTTATGTAATTGTGGTCAGTAAATGGTTAAATTTGAGCATTTTTCTTTTGAGAAAAAACTGAATAATAATTTGTATGCTGTTCTCGTCTGCAGCGTATAAAATCCAGTTGACATTTCATTAGTTGCGTAAATGTGGGATGTGCCAGGAAAGAGACACTGTCTGTGCCATAACATGACACTACAGTCACCCAGCAAATTACAGGTTAATGTTCAATTATACTGAATTAAAGACATTGGCCACTGGTGTTTTTGTGTCATATTATCCTTTTATGTTATTTCATTCAGTGCAATGAATGAATAAATGACTTACCAAAACAGATTTGATTTGGCCTTGTCTTGCCTTAGTCTTTGACTTCCCAATGTCACACACACACAAACACAATTTCCACAGATGTTATACTATATTATATTTGATACTCTATTCTATGTTATATTACTATACTACTTTTCACCTTATACTGTCTTATATACACCATACTATATTATACTATACTATATTATATACTATATTATACATACTATATACACTGGACTCTAATAGTGCAATAACTCTATCAAGCCTCTTGTGCAATTAACTTAGGTGCAATAACATTTATATATTTATTTATATTCTACTGGTTTTTTTTCTTGTTTTTTTCAATAACTTATTGAGCACTGCAACTGTATTAAAAAGCAATTTCCCTTCTGGGATCAATAAAGTATTCTGATTCTGATTGATATTATGCTATATTACAATATGTTATGCTGCTTTATATATTATATACTATATTACATTTCTATTATATTTTTATATTAATACAGACAAATACTTTTACTGCTGCTAATTCCATCACATTCCTATTTATCTGTGCTTATTTCTGTCCACGTGCTGCTGCGACAAACCAATATTCCGCTATGGGGATCAAGTCTTATCTTATCTCACAGGATTTGTGTTTTCAGACATTCTGACAGTTGAACTGACTAGGGCTGTAGTGTTTTCAGCTTCACCATCCACATAGACTGATCTTTGCAGAGTTGTAGGTCAGTAACTATGTATGTTTTATCATCACTATATCCCATGTATAGGACCTTTAAGTCCAGAAAGAAATTGTTATAAAAATGCTGTGGCTTCTGTGAGTGCCAATGAAGTTAGAGTTAGGAAATTGGATTTGGGTTAGGCCTCTGGCAGATTTAATGTATCCTTTCGAAGTGTTCAATCTGTCAGTCAAATCTCCCTCTCTCCTTTCCAGGACATCAACTCAGGGGAATTGGAAGGCTTTCAATTTGGCAGCCGTTCCGGGCTGCTCGTCAGCAAGGCTAAATGGAGCCTGCTTTTAAATCTTGTAGCTGTATCCTGGACATGATGTGCTCTTTTGTGTCCTATTACTATTCTTGGGAAGCTTATGTGTGAGGATGTATATGCCAGGAAGTTAAGTTTTATGTTGTTTATGACCTGCACTTTCATCATCACCATAAATTTTCCCCAGTGAGTCCCATAACACTAACGATGGATTTGTCTGGGAGTTTGGGGAACCTTACACTTGGATGTGGTGGATGTTTACTAAGCTCATTCCAAGTTTCATTTAGTAGCTTTTCTGGAGCTTTAGATCAAATCACATGATCTTCATCAGCAGACAAAATGTGCTCTGTTGCTTACCATAATTTTACCATTTGTTTCAGATTACTTTATGTATTTTAAGATACGTGTGTGGAGAAAGCTCAACTGACTTCATATTGGGAAATAAAATGCACAGAAGATATATGATAAAATATATATTTAAAAAAAGCATATGAATAAAATGTTTATTGGCTTTTTTGTGTCATGTCAAACCATTTTTGTAGGGGAGATGAATTGTTGAGTCAGTTTCATAAACAAATCTATATTCATCTTATTCAAAAGCCTAAAACCCTTATTCAAAACCCTAGCGATAGATCAGTGTTAAATTAAAACCAAGAGCACAATATACATTTAAAAAAATGTAAATAGATAAATACAACCAATTTCACACATTCCCTGTGATTCCATTTGCATGTTAACAGAACCCTCATAAGCTCCTGATGCAAAACCCAGAAAACTCCTCTGGACCAGCCGCCACCGAAGCAGTTCAGCTCATTGAGTGGACAAACATCTCACAACTGCAAATCCTCACTTTGGAGGCACATTTACCTCACAATTCATACAGATCTTTTGTCAGTTCCTATTGTAGTTATGTGTGCTGACTTATCTCATTCTCTAAAATATAAGGCCTGGTTTTAATTGCAGTCTAAATGTTCACTGTGTAGAGGCCAAATTGCCAAATGCCCTCTGGCATAATGTCACTAAAAAGAAGACCTCAGAGGACTTAACAATATGTATTTAGCCTTTCTTCCCTATATATTACAATAAATGGTTGGTCATTATAATATAAAAGCATGACTACTTTCAGTACTAATAATTTATAATTATTTTTACAGGGCAGAAATTAAGCAGTGAGCTTTAAACAACTGTTCAAAACTAAATGAATTATGGACTCCCCTACCTGATATATCATTTTTGCCTTTACTGCTCTTTCTGTCTGGGTCCTCTGAAGTCAGACCCTGCTGGCCGTAGTCCCCAGACACACAGGTTGCCCCTGTGGGGTCCCCACTGTCCGAGCAGGTGGTGCCGCACAGGTTGGGGCCACCCAAACACAGGTCAGGGGCTGTGGCTTCAAGCTGCCGCAGGCAGACACCGTGCCGAGGCTTAGTTGAGGGCATCTGCATGGGGGCGGGCCAGCTGGACAAGTGCTGAGGGTGGAGGGGGTGCTGCTGCAGGTGTGCTGGACCACCAAACAGTCCATTGTCTTCTCCAGAGTAGCTGCATGGGGGCGAGGAGTTGGGTAGATCCAGGTAGGAGACGTGGTCGCTCCGGCCGTGCAGGGTCAGCGGCGATTGGGTGATGGCACCGTGCAGGCCCTTGGCGGCAGTGTGAGAGCTGCGTACACAACCACACAGAGAGTGATCCATGGTGTGGGGAGTCCTCCAGACCCTCACTCCTGCCTGTCAAATTCAACTAAAACTTCCCAAACAATAAGCATGAAGAGAGGAGAAGGAGTCGGGGCTGTGGAAAGTCTAAGTCCCAGTTCTCCTCGGCAGTCCCTCTCAGTTCAGACCTCCAGATTCCCCAGATTCCCAAAGAAAGCCAGTTGAAGGAAGGGAGATATGGTGGCGTTGAAAGAAAAAGCCTCTGGTAATCCTGAGCACACAGACAGTTGCCAGGCGAATGGTAGGTAAACAGTTAGAGGCCGAGGAGGATCTCGGATGACAGAGAAGAACGCTAGGACCAGTGTGGAAGGAGAGGAAGCTTCCAGGGAAGTTGTGCAGGAGCGGGAGGGAGGGGGCAGAGGGAAAGGGGGGTTATTATATATAGATTGTAACCTGAGAGGTAGGCTGGGTCACTGGCTCGCTGCTACTGACCGCATGCATGTCATCATACTCCAAAATGCAACGCACAATAAATCTGAACCATTCCTAAAGCACTGACTAAAAGTGACATACAATTTACTCTGAAATTGTATTTGGTGAAATTTTTGTAAGCACAGTAGGTCCAACTCCAGTATTTTTAGATCATTGCTGTCAAATTATTTTGCACTGATTGTCAACATCAGAAATGGATAAAACATTTCATGGCAGAGCTATAGACTTCACAGTTAAGACCTGAACTATAGTCAGATTTAAGTCACAAATACGGTGCTTGATACTTGACTGTTATGAAACTTTACTTTGTCTACCTAAGGAAAAAAGTAGGATTAGAACATCTGGTGGTCCTGTTTAAGGTCCCGCAGCAAAAACACTGTGTTTACCTAACAAATTAGGATAATTAGCTCTGTAAATAATCCTTTAGTGTGGGCCCATGGCGTGTATTAATGATCACATAGTTTCATTTTAATGCAGCTGAGCTGCGGCTTGAGGCGTATGTGTTTCTCCTCGCTGTATGTTAGTACCCCAAGGCTCCAATAATACCCCACCTCTAATTTGACAGCTCCCACAGGGGAGGAAGTCTTTCACAGATGATATCACTTCATTATTCATCATTACAGTTCATGTGTGTTGTGGATGTGTGCTGAAACCTTTTTTACTTGCATTTGACACTCCTTGACCTCCTTTTCACTTTTACAGTGGAGTGTGATTCAAACCATATGTGATTATGAATTTGGTTTTCATGCCAAAAGATTCCAAATATTTATTTCCTGCGGCCAGATGTCAGGTGCCATTCTGTGTTGACGTTGTATGTTCCCCTTGTGTCTGGTTCCTCTGGGTGCTCCACAACAACAAAAGAAGCATAAACAACTTTTTTCATTTATTAGAATGATTTTTAATTTCACGTTTCATGCTTGTATTATTGATACATATATGGCACTATATTAAAAACAAAACACACACACATATACTGATTGGCATCAGGTGTTTTAAATGTGCTTCACAATAATTGACTCATTCACAAGCGTGTGGCTTGTAACATCCAGTCACATTCATGCAGGTGTGCAGTGTGGACATTATAATAAATCTGATATCACCCTACAAGAGCACTGCGCTCCCAGAATTCAATTCAATGTACAGTACAGTTCATGTCTGGCCTAATGTTTGGATAAATACGAGCAAAATAGTAAAACTTGACAAATTTGTGCAGTTTATTTTGAAAAATATATATCATGCATATTGAATGCTATAATAAAGTTTCAGAGTGTAATAAAAGAAAACAAAAGTATGACATTGTCTTTTTGGGGCTTGCTGTCATGTTTGGGTATATTGGAATAAGTTTTTAGCAGCCTCTGTGTGGTTTATGTAACGGCTTGACTAGGCTCGGACTTGAACAGGCAGACAGAGACCAGTGGGTTAGGTGATAAGGTAACAGAGTTTATTTTCGCGAAGAACAAAAATGAAAAAAGGATAAGGGTGAACAATAATTGCTTCCAATGGAAGGAAATACAGCCAACAAGGCAATGGAGAACAAGGTAACAAAATAACACAGAAACAAAAACTATGAGGGCTACAACTAAAATCACAGACTTACAGAGGCTGGCACACTTGACAAGACGAACTGGCAAACAGACACGGGAGAACAGAGACACAGAGGGAGAGGTAACAAACAAGCCACAGGTGAGGAACATCAGGGAAACAGGGAAAGACACTCCCAGGGGAGGGTAAAGCTGGAGAATGACAGTTTATGAAGCTTATTATAGACTGTTGGCTTTTGTAATTAAGATCTTACTCTGGCCTTTCTAACAGATAGTTAGGTTTTTAAACTAGCTGTAGTCCTCTAGTTGCTCCATAGATATTTTAACAAGGTGTGATAGAATCTTAATATTTTATATTACATTGTATTTTATTATGATGACTTTGACCGTATTTTATATATATAAATATACACACATATGTCTTATGTATCTATTGCATGTTGTGTTGTGCTGGTTGTGTTGACTACTGATGCCCTTCGGGACGATAAAGACTATCCAATCCAATCCTTTGTTTGGGTGCAGAGTCTCACCCTGTTGCTGTGTGGGAAAAGTGAGCACAGCAGAATAAAATTAACATCACAAAGAACATGTTTTTTTGATTCATACAGCAATTGTCCTGTTCTTCCAATCAGTTGGTAACTTTCTTCATTGTTAATAAAGAAATGTGTCTGTTTTAACAATGAAGCTGTAATGGAGTTATGAATATTTATATTTAAATGTATTTCTGGTCTACAAACTAAAGCTTTGCATTGAAAACGTAATGATCATATTGTCCTCCATTCAATGAAATATTGAAAGCTCTTTCTTGTAATAGTTCTTAATCTTAAATTTCTTGTTATATTGCAAACATTTTTATATTTTGTCATGATATTGCAATTTCTTGTAAAATTAAAAACTTCATTCCAAAATTCTACAACTTTTAATTCTTATATTATATTGTTTTCTTTCTTTATCTTCATCATATTTGCATGACAGTTTCTCATATTCGGATCACTGTTGTAAGTTTCTGACTATTCCAAAATATTACTTTTGCAAATAAATATATGATTTTTGTGAAACAGCTTGATTCTTCATAACATTACAACATGTTGAATATAGTAAGGTGCAGTAACTGATTTGAGGTAGCTTTAAAATGTCATTTCATTCACACTCACATCTGTTCAAATAATGAAAAGAAGAAATAAATATTATGTTTTTTTTCTTGTGCTATATCGATCAGATTGAAAAAATCCTAACCCAAATAAAACATTTATATTGTGTCTTAAGTTTATTTGTAAATGTTTTATGCATGTATTTAGAGTGTAGGACGTAGATCCCGTTTTGGATTTAAATGAATGTAAATAGGTATTCTTGACATTCATTGAAATTATGTAAATGGAATAAACATTTTGTAGTCTGTCAGCTTCTTTAAAATGTGTAAAATTTTGTAAATGTCTCCACTGCGAGACTATTAAAGGATTTCTGATTCTGAAAAGGTCAACTTGCTCCAGACTTTGCAGCCAACTTTAAATCCAAAGATCCAGATTATGAATTGGAAGAGAGAAATATCTCTCATCTCTTCAAACACATTTTTCCTCCTATCACACTGTTGTAATATCAGGAATTTGACGTTTTCAGGTCCAATTGTTTTTTTTTCCTCTTAAATTCCTCTGGCTGGAGTCAGACCTTATGGGATTTCACTCTAACAATGCCTTTATACTTTATACTCATTTCATTTCTCATTTTCTCAAAGCAATTCTGGACATGTTCACGACTAATTTTGCTTCTATTATCAATTTTCATGAGATACTATTCTATAGTAGAACACCTTTTCTCTCATTTGGGTAGAATTACATATTTATTTATAATTATATTCTCATAGAACATGGTTAAAAAAAAGACTTCTGTTTTATAGATTCGTTTCTGACATTATCTGCACACACATTTGATCTAATATATATATATAGTTAGTTAGTATTTTTGGTAGACATAATAGGCTCTTTTTCTTCTCCTTGTACTTCATATTTCTTGTATTTTTTATCTTAAAGGAACACACTGCCCTCTACTGCTGTGTTTCACAAATAACACCTGTCTACAACAGCAGTCAACAAAAATAGAATGATCAGGGTCCAAACAAGTTGCGAGCATTTGAATGCTTGTTTCTTATTTAATTGACAATAAGCACTAAAAAACACCAGCAGGATCATATGTTATCACTCGATTGAATAAATCAGTCTCATAGATTGGGCCCTGCTACAGCTACTAGTAGGTTCAGAAGGCAGTTATCATCTATTTACATGGTTGATCCCATCTCTATGAGATGCACCGGGCTTTCAACCAAAAGTCAACATTGACATAATGTCACATGACAAATCTTTTCCTAAACCTAACCAAGTAGTTTTGTTGCCTACATCTAAGGTGATGTGACATGTGCAGGGACGGACTGTGATAATAATTCACGCAAGAAATCTAATGTCAGCCCAGACCAATCTCCACACATTAATAACAGACCATCTACTGTATGTTTTGATGAAATATTTTCTGTTTACTGTTTACGCCAATAACATATTTTAGTTATATTACTACACACAAAATCACTTTATAATACATTCATGTCAAAAGTTAGTCAATTGCACTTCCATAATTTAGAGTGTTGATTTTGTACCTGGCATTTCCTCAGAGCTCTAACTGGACTGATGTTGATCATTAGGAAGCTCTGGTAGAGTAACTGGATCACTGTAACCCTAAGTGAAAGCAGTGAAGTTGAAGGGTTTAATTGAGCCCATAAATGCATGCCACACCATATGTTGGTTTGTTGTTCTGTAATCAGGACGCAGTTCAGTATTCTGGGGATAGTAATTGAGTGGGACGAGGTGCTATAAATACTGGGAGCAGACTGCAGCATGCTGCCAGGCCTGTAGTGAGACTTGTACGCACACACACAAAAAATCCCACCATCTAGTACCCAGAAGGCCCTGTTTTCTTTACAAATGAGTCATGTCATGTTTACATGAAACTACATTGACCTCTTTGAGAAAGCTGATTGATCAAAAACATACTAATCATGGAAAACTCAACAAGTAACACCTCTCATGCCCCCATAAGCATGTGTGGAACTACACAAGCATACACATGCTGTGCACAGGGCTCCCAGGCCTGAAGCTAGTCATGATGCATTTGTTTTAGAATTACAGTTTTTAAGTCTCAACGGGTTTAGAGTTTCTGCTGATGATCATCTGTAAAAAGTGTGTTGCTGCTGGCATTGACTACGACTTACCTTTTCAAGAAGGTGGTTTTTAGCCACCAGTGGAAAACTCATATGAAAAAAAGAATCATATTTTGATGGTAAACATAATAAACGACATGTTATAAAACAGATAGTTCCAGCCTTTGATTATGATTGGCTTTGCATTTGAAGCCATTGTAAAATACTCACAAAACCCTGTGACAATTACTACGTTAAGTAAATTATTTCAAAATGACTTGTTGTGGATTTTCGATTAACTGGGAGGACATGAATGAGTGGCTGAAACAGATGTACAGTATAGAGGAGGAAAATAAAAAAGAAAGGAGACATGCTGAAATTGATGAGAGAGGAATTGAAGAGCTAGAAAAATCAAAAAATTAAGCTGGGGCTGTTAAACAGACTATGTTTGCGTCCTTGACTCAATTTTACCACAGATTTGTAAAGCAGCCTGAACCCAAGACAACCCTATCTCTAATCACTGCTTGTGAAGCACAATGTACAAAAACTCTGATGCTGGCCTAGAGGCAAGAGAACTTGTGTCGTCCCTGCAAGCTTACTGGAAACCAAACGACAACGAGAGAAGATGATAGAGTAATATCCTTGCTTCTGGCACCATGCAATTAATTGTTGCTATTTAGCGGATTTCGGGAGCAGGAACACACCCACATTACGTCATCCACGTCACTACGCCATTTCCATACAAATACCCTACGTAATCACTACTTGTCCGCTCTCTACTACTG
>JAVQJD010097365.1:0-46755 GCA_036023655.1 Nannoperca australis | reverse complement strand
ATCAACGTTAACTCATTTGAATACCATTTCACCATGGTAACTGAACCTATCAAAGCTCTGTTTGTCATTCTCTACTGCCCACCAGGTCCTCTAGCGGACTTTGTGGAGGAGTTGGACGTGCTCCTCAGCACCCTCCCTGACGACGGGACTCCACTGATAGTCCTCGGGGACTTCAACATCCACCTTGGGGGAACGCAGGCTGCTGACTTCATGTCTCTCCTGACCTCCTTCGGCCTGAAGTTGCTGAACACACCACCAACCCACACAGCAGGCAGGCAGCTGGACCTCATCCTGACACGTAACTGTATTACAGATATAATATTATAATAATTACCTATGTCACATCTCTGATCACTTCTTCATTCAGCTCTCAGTCTCACTTCCACCAGCTCCCTCACCCTCCCCACCCCCGGTAACATTTTGTCGGAATCTCCGTGAACTGTCTCCCTCCCACTTCTCGTCCCTTCTAACATCCTTCCTTCCACCCATTGATACATTCACAATGCAATGCACTAACACAGCCACTTCTATGTCGTACATGCTCTGCCCTCTAACAGGCTTCGCTATTGGTTTATCCCCTCGAGGCTCCACCTCGACACCTGAGTCAAAGTTCAATGTACTCATCCACCAGTCAGGGGGTAGTATCCTCCTCCTATATAACCCCAGTCCGTGCCTTGCCTGTTTCCCCTTTTTTACTCAGCAACCTGTTGTCAAAAAGTTCGACAGCGAAACATAGTCACCATCGGGTGTCGCTGGTGTACCTTTTTGTTCACATAATAGGAAAAGACTGTAGTGAGAATGAGTAGCAAACTGTGTTTCGCATGTGCGGCTGTCATGTCTTTGGCAGACCCACATACAACCTGTTTTATTTGCTTGATCGCGATCCCATTGCCAGATCGCTTTCAGATCAATACTTGATGTGGGTGCGTCTGTGCGGATCCCTGTCTGTCTGGATGGAAAGGACGCTGCGTCTGGGTTACACGTTTCAGTTTTGCCACAGACCCCCGGCGTTCTGCGGGGTGCTGTTCACCTCACTCGCCGACCCGCGGGCAGGGCAGTGTTACGGACAGTGGTGGCCGACCTTCTTCGGAAGGGGGCGGTGTCCCCGGTGCCCGAGGCAGACGCACAAGCAGGGTTTTATTAAGGTTTTATAAAGGAGTGAGATCGATTTTGGACCTCCGCAGGCTGAACGAAGTCATACCTCGCAGAACCTTTTGCATGTTGACGAACCGACAGCTATTGGAATGTGTTCTTCACCATGTGTCCCGCCTGGGCTTTGCTGTCAACCAGGCCAAGAGCGTTTTTCGCTTACTCAGAGCTTCTCCTCGACTCTTGCACCATGACGGCTCGATTGTCGGAGGCACGGATGGAGGCGATTTTGCGGTTGGCTCGACAGCTGTGCAGCGCACCGCTAGCCTCCGCCAGCATACATCAGGGCTCTGTTGGGCATGATGGCAGCGGTTCACCCTGTGGTGCGCCTTGGGCTCCTACATATGAGGAACCTACAACGTTGGTTCGGCCGGCTCCGGCTGCATACCCGGCGCGACAGGCACCGCAGAGTCCACATTCCGGCGCTGGCACGCCAAGACGTAATGTTTTGGGACTCCCCCTCCCGGTTGCGGGGGAGGGGTACGGCTAGGCTGCGTGGCCAGATATGTTCAGGTCTCCGTGGGAGGCGTGTGGTCGAGTGTTCCTCATCACATCAACTTTTTGGAGCTGTTGGAAGTGCGTCTGGTGCTGCACCGGACAACCCCGGGGCCCGGTGGTATCCAGTACTGATCCAACTGGTAGTGGAAGGACCATGGGTGGTGCCCCATTGGCCCACGGCCCTGCACCGGAGGGGGGGGGGGGCCTTCTTCTCGCGCCCAGTGTTGGGCCGGCGCTTCCTGGCTTGGAGGTTGAACGGGTGAGGCTTGGGAGCCTGGGTCTCCCTGTTGCCGTTGTAGCTACCATTCAGTGTGCACAGGCTCCCTCCACGATTAAGGCCTATGCCGCACAATGGCAAGTGTTCTCCAAGGGGCCCGTCATTTACGCCCCCCGGTACGGCACTTGGTTTCCCAGTGGGAACCTCAGATGGTGTTGCACTGGCTTCTCGGCCCGCCGTTTGAACCGTTGGCGGAAGCAGACTTGGCGGTGTTGTCTATCAAGACTGCTTTTCTGTTGGCGTTGACGTCGGCCAAAAGGGCTGCTTGTCCGTACACCCGTCTTGCTTTTCCGTGGGTGAAGGCAGGATGGTGCTGGAACTACGCCCCAACCCGTCCTTCTGTCCTAAGGTCATCACTTCCTCCTTTCAATCTCAGGTGATGCGCTTGAGAGCCTTCTTTCCGCCGCTGCACGCATCCCCGGGGGACCTACCTCTCCATGGCTTGTGCCCCGTTTCGTGCTGTATGCACTTATGTGGCGCGGACGGCAGGTTTCAGGCAAACCGACCAATTGTTTGTTGGGTACGTTGGCCGGGCTCGAGGAGCCCCACTGTCCTCCCAGCGGCTGGCCCATTGGGTATGTGCGGCCATCCGGGGGGGATACGAAGCTATGGGCCAGACCCCCCCAGGGGGGATACAGGCCCATTCTACAAGGAGCATTTCTGCATCCACTGCACTGTTTCGAGGCGTTTCCATGTTAGACATCTGTCTGGCAGCCTCATGGTCATCTGAATCGACGTTTGTGCAGTCGTATCTTCAGGATATGACCTTGGGGTCAGTTGCACACGCAGTGCTCGGTGCACAGGTGTTGGAACCAACTGTGGTTACAACAGAGGGGTCCACCTGACTCTAGGGTCCAGGTAGGGACCCGGCAGACCGGCGAGTGGTATGCCCACAGTGGGCCTACCGGCTGCAGGATTGGGAATTGGCCTGTCGGCTGGGCAGGGCCCAGCTGGGGTGCATCTTATCCCTATGGCCTTCTCCTTGGGTTTTTTAACCAATAGCGAAGCCCGTTAGAGGGCAGAGCATGTACGACATAGAATAATGTAACCCCAGTTCTATGAGTACATGCAAGGCCCTCTAACTACCAGCCCAGCTGGTCCCAGGGTGGTTGCTGAGTTTTCAGGGGAAACGGGCAAGGCACAGACTGGGGTTATATAGGAGGAGGATACTACCCCCTGATTGGTGGAGGAGTACATTGAACTTTGACTCAGGTGTCGAGGCGGAGCCTCGAGGGGATAAACCAATAGCGAAGCCCGTTAGAGGGCCTTCCATGTACTGATAGAACTGGGGTTACATTAGGTAACCTATATTTTTTTGTTTTTGGAGATGAGATTGTTCCTCCAGTGATCAGTTTGTATTTGTTATATTGGTTTTCCCTGTCCTCTAAATAAAGAGTGAATTTTTGTTACAAAATACTGAGTGTCCTGTGGAATATAAAAGGACTTCTTGGGTTATTTACACAAACTACAATTAAACTGTTATACTGTTATAATTGCTTTGTAAACTTACATGTCACTATTTGATAGTGATTGTTTAATATCCGTATCCTTTGCACATGATTTTGTACAACTAACAAAACTAAAACTACAATTTGAACCCAGATATTTTTAGAGTGTAGTATAGGATTTTGACAATGCTTAAATCATTTAATTTTCTCTTCCCTTTTTATTAGAATAAACAGCCCCTGAAAAGACATTTAACGTGATACTGACCACTGAAAACCAAATTTCTTTTACATGGGTTTCAGTGCTGCATGTTAGGGTGGAGCATCATATTTTTTCAGTAGTAGGAGAAACATTTAGCAGAATAGAAATGAATAATTGATTCATAACAAGTGAACACAAGATGAATAAATAAAACAAATTTCTTTCTTCTTTAGCTGATTTATGATATTGTATAAAAAACTGATGCCATTAGCTGTTGCCAAACCTCTGTGTAACAATGTGTGGAGGTTTTCATTGCCATCATATAGTGGATGAGAGAACTAACACTTGATTGCCAGCAGTTCATCAGTGCATCCTTCATATTTGTCACCCAGCCTGCCTCAAGGCAGCGTGCTAGCTCAAATTGAAGCTGACATCTTCCAAATATGAAAGCAACAAATCACACATTTTTATTGGGCTTAATCTCCAGCCTAGCCCCCTTGCAGACATCAGCACAATCATGGACGCTGCTCTAATTCTTGCCGACTGGCTGCTTGTGCCTCCCAAGCATCTCTGGACTCACAGAGCAAACGCAAATGGCCAGGCACCAGAGACAGGGGTGACACCTACGCTTATTAGGAGGCTTTAATATGGCGCTAAGAACATGTGCAACTCATGTAACAAGGTTGTGCTTTAAATAATCCATTGGTGAGCTGTAAATAGAGATCATATCTGAAAACATGCTCAAACATATTGGATCGACTGTCCGTGTGACTCACTGGATTATTCAGTTGTTTGACTTGTATATTCACAATTTATGTTTTTAATATGTTGCATCTGAACGTCTTAGGAGGGAGTTGTGTTTGAAAACTAAGAATAGCAACCAAAGACATAACTGAAGAAGAAAAGTAAAAGCACAGTGCAGATTTTTTGTGTCCAAGCAGAGGTCCAAGTAAAAGTAATGTAAGAAAAAGTCTGATTTTCATTACTAAAATCAAATTTTTAGGGAAAAATCTGGAAAAAGGGTCAGCTGCCTCATGTTTTAAATGAATTCTAATTCCTTCATTCACTCCAGTGTAACCAGGTCATTAATGATTTATACTGTGTGAAGATAAATGGTTAATGAAATTCTCATTAAAGGGGAACTCCACCAATCTTTTACACATCAAAGTCTGTTTATAGGAGGACTTGTGCATATGTGATATAAATGGCCTCAAGTGATGTCATTTGAGTCGGAGTACGGGCTGAAGACCACTACTAATACTACAAGCATAACACACCTAAATCTCTGACTGAGCTGTTAGTGGTTGAGTTGCATTGTGTGTAATGTAGGAGCCACGTTTTTTTTGTCCATGACTGTCCATCAATGTTATAGAAGTGCAATGCTAAATCAGTCTACTACTCTTTAAAGATCACTCAGACCACAGTGTAAAGTAATTATATACTGTAGATAAATCTAGAAACTACCATTTAGTGTAGATGTAGGTGGTCCACAAATGTGTGACTGAGCGTCCCAGCTACATCCTGTGCTGCAAGATGTGTGTACAACAGAGACACACAGCTCTCAAGAACAAAACAAATCCAGGAACCATAAAGACTTACTGCTGGGAGCAAACAGAAACCCAGTCACTTTTTGTCAGATTTTAGCCAAGAGAAACCCATTTTTTGCAAGGCTCTTATACCATAAAGTGCCAGTGTGTGTGACAGGGGGGCTTTAAATGTTCTTCAAAGATAAACTGAACCCAAAAGCCAGTGCCAAAAGAAACAAGATAGCAATTGACTACAGCTTTCTATCGGACCAGGCATCCACTAGATGTATTGTTGGTGTAATTTCTAGCTTGACATTTGCCACAGTGAAAATTAATTGGCTGCTCACACTGTAAGACTGGTCATCATCTTATAAAGCTGTTACTGTGAACATGTTAGCAAACCGTTGTCTATTTACACATTCAGCAGAGACAAAGCAACATGAGCATTTATTTTGAGTCATGTTTCAAGCCACCAAGTCCAAAATTCATTCTCCTTTTAGCTCTGTTTCGGTCTCCAGCAACTCTTTAGCTGTTAAATGCGCCACTATGTTCACTAACTAGCCGCTAACTTTGTCTGTCTGCTGTTTGGCACTAGGTATACTGCGTGTGTTTTTATCAAAGCTTTTTGTGCTGGAAATGTGGTTGATGAGAATTAATTAAAACAGTAAATTGGTGGGCTGTCAAACCAAAACAAAGAGCTTAAAGATGTTTCAATGCTCCATAGAGCTGAGGGCCATTTGAGAGTTGGGTGATAATTCTGTGGTCCTGTCACTACGAGTGACCCCTTTAACATTATGAATATTTATTTCCACTATTGTTAATATAAAAATATTGATTAGAGGAGCTTTAATAAATCCAAGTAACATTCAAGATTCATGTAAGAGTCACACAAGAGTAGTGGAGCATTCTTTAAAGCAAATATTGCAATGCAAATTCAAGTGATTTGCCTATTAGAGGAACGCGACAGTATTTACTTACCTGTTGGATTCTGCTGAAACTTGAGAAAATGGTGAGCTCACAGCTGTGTTTTACGATTTTCAGAATTACACAGATGAGCCCGGGGAGGAGCTGCGCAACATCTGCTTGCTCATTTATGTGTCAAACCAAAAACATCAGACATGACTGATCTCACTTTGACGAAACTTGGAGTATGATGCATCTCACCACTGCTGCCTGGCGTTTACAATTGCACTGATTGGTCCAAGGAGAAATTACATTGCAAAATAAAGTGACACGTTTGTTGCTGATTGGCCCAGAGGCGGACATTTTGGGGACAAGATGATTACTACTACTTTGTTTTATCAATATACATTTTCAGAGGGCGTATTTTTCTTAAATAGTATAGAATTTGGAAGATTTGAATATTTTTATTTCATGGATATTCATCTGCACACATTTGAATACTCTTAACATCATAGCACAGAGAGGTATAAGAATTGCAAAACCCACGGAAAAAAGGCTAGAAAGAATTTGACTGTCAGCAGTGTGCAAGGTCGTCCTCACTGTAAACTAACAACCAGAATTGAATGGGATTGGATTTGGACCCCTCGCATACTGTCAGGAGAATTCAAGGTTTGTTGGCTCGGTTGCAACCAGCAGTCAACGAGGGCACACCAATGCTTTCTTTTTGCCACTATAAATTCGTAGGGCTAGCTGAAGCATTTTCCTTTCCTCTCCACTGTTCACACCTTCCTATTATTAGATCACTTCCTGACTCGCTGCTACATCGGCCCTAAAGCCAGAAACACATATTCCTCTCTTGTATTGTAATTACCACTGCTGCTACTACCACATAACAAACAATGACCTTTTTGATTGACAAGCATTTTTACAATCTGCGGCTTCGTACGTATACTGTAACAAATATCACTTGACCTAATTTGGATCCTAATCCTCCCCACATGCAACATCGTCACTTTACTTAAATAGTTAAACACTGAATCTGTAACATGTGACATATTACCAGACAGAGCTGTATTATTTTAACAACTGAATGTTCTCATTTTCGCTTGTCTATCAGTCAGCCTGAGTGGATGGTGGCCAGGAGGGGGATGGGTTGATGGATGGATGGAGGGATGGGGGGGGTTGAGTACTGAGCTCTCCACCTCTTGCCCTCCGCTGCTGTCATCTGTTGCCCCACAGCAGGCCAGAGGTTGTTGGCGTTTTGCTCACTTGTAATCCGTCTCACTGTCTGGCTGCCGGCTCTCGGGTCACCTGTCACTCAAGTTGACATGAATCACCATTGATGCCAGCAGATTTAAGCTATTTCTCTCCATCTGTAAACACAGCCTAGGTCCATGGACCTCTAGCAAAATAAAACAAACAAAAAAGTTCCCCTCACCACCCTCCCAAAATGTTGTCTAATCACCCATAAGAGCTTGAATATGGTTAGACATGTTTTTTTTTTTGTGATATAACTCCAATTAAATGTGGAATGGTAATCAGGTTGTGTTAATGTGACATGACATGCTGCTGCAACTCACTTTTCCAGCCCCAGATGAGGACACATTGCCAAACTGAGAAAACACAGGGTCTTGACAGTAAATCTCCCATCAATCTGACACAAAGTGTTTTGATGATATAAGGCAGATTTACCATGAGGTCCATGTACCATCAGAAAGTGATGGTGACTTTTTGAAATATACATTATTCTCAACATACAGAGTACCCACCAGTCTGAGAAGTTGCAAAAATACCAAAGAAAGTCAGCCAAGAACCTAAAGTTGGTGGTCCCCCAGGGATCGCTGTCACTTTTTGACACTTGGTTGGTAATTCAAGGCCAAAAACTCTTGATATCTTGAACAAGAAATTAAAGGTGCCCTGTGGAGTTTTCTTATAAACAAACCAAAGTTTAAGTTCAGTGTTTCTCATGCCTGAAAAATGTGTCTTCCTCACAAAACATTTGCGATTTTTAAATATTTAAAATCCTGCATTGTTTACATTTAGTACTGCTAAAGGGTCAAAAAACTCTATTGGGGACCGTTAACCTCTAGAATCTATGCAAAAAGGAGTTCCTTGTGTTTATATTACAACCTGCAAACTGCAGTGTATATATTTTGCACATATGGGATATCAATATAATACTTACTGGGTGCAGTACTAAGGAAATAAAGGTGTAACACATTTGGATCTAGAAATAAATTACACTTTTTAAATGACACAGTAACACTGGTGGTACATTGCATTAAGTACATTTACTCAACTTAAGTACAATTTTGAAGTACTTGTACTTACTAATTTCCATTTTATGCCACTTCATACTTCTACTCCATATATTTCAGAGGACGTCTTACATCACTACATATATGTGACAGCTATCTTTACAAATTAACATTTTACATAAAAATCATCTTTTCATTTAACCTTCTTATTATTTAGAATAGTTCAAATTAGCTCCACCCTGACCAACTGCAAGGGTAAATTGCTATTTACACATCCAATAATATAATATATAATAGTATAACACTCACATATGCCATTTATCTGCATTTAGTGTTTGTACTTATACATTTACATTTTCTTGTTTTATTTATGTAACATTGTAGAAGCAGTAGAAAAGGGGTGGCAATACTAATACTGTGAGGAACTGAATTATGGTAAAATTATGAACAACAGTTTAACATTTTAAACATTTGGGTACAATAGTGTAAAAGAAAAAGCTTTCGAAAGTGATCAAATGTTTTAAAATACAGGGTGCTTAAAACTTCATGACACGTGGGGAATAAAAGAAGAATTAGAGAAACTGCACTCAAAAGAGAATTAGTAAAATGGCTATGGCTAGTGTTTTTTGAAATATAGACCTGCCAGATTATTAAGTCTAAATCTGGACTTCATAAAGGTTATAATATTCAGTTTTGTTGAAACAGTTTTAGAGACTGATTCAACCCACTGGCCTTGAGGCTGTAGTTCGTGTTTGCTGTTGAATTGTATTGAGTTATACTGAAAGATGGTGTTTCGGATGTTTAATCTACCCTCACCATATGAATGAAGTGCCTGTCTTGTTACCCAGTAACAGTTTTACCATAACCCGCAATTATTGAAACAGGAAGTTGTAAAAAAAAAGTTAGTACGTTTATTCTAAGTATTTCTTAAACACAATGTTGTTACCTCCTTAGTTCTTTTAAGTAAGTATTTACAATTAAGTGATATCCTGCATGAATAACATAAAATGCATTGTAATTTGGCAGCTGTTATCTATGGTATTACCCTCAACCAGCACCATGTTGTAAAGCGTTTGTACCTTATTTCTTCTTGCTTTATCTCTTAATTTTACTAAAAGAAATTGTCTAATTTGAGAATGTTCTTCATCCTCTGCATATCTGAAATATGCATCCTCTCCAGCCTCATGTAGGAACTAATGCCACAAAGTCATAAATGAAAAGGCTACCTCTCCAAGCGTGAATAGCAGCTACAGTAGCAGCTCCATGATCAGACGAAAACAAAATTACACCGGTGAAACTAGATGTGCGTCTTGCACACTGGGCATGCTATCAGATATCTAACAGGAAACTGAAGTATTTTTTTAATTTTGATTTCATGCAGAACATGCACTGACTATCAGAGAAGCTAGATTGATCTAATGGCGTGAACGTGAGCAACAGTGATAGTATGAGCTGCAGAGACAGTTGTCACTGTGGTCAAGATTCAGACATGGACATGTGCAGCCTTAAAAACCCAGCCACTGTGCAGACAGGGAAATCAATACAGCGTTTTGTTATCTATCTCTATCTTACAAGTTAAAAGAGAAGGATTATATGTCATAGAGTGAGCCCAGGCAGACTCAGGCATAGATCTATCATTGTAGAGAGTCACAGGCCTTTTCCTGTGTAAATCATGTGTCACATGGGCAGCAAGTTCATTCTCCGGCCATGGAATACATTTAGGCCTTGGACACGGACTTCCATTTTTCACTTTTGATCGAGTGCTTCCCTGCAGTGCTGGACCTGTAAGTAGATTATTTTCTAACATGACGCCTTCATTGTTCGTTTTGTTATTGCTGTCCGTGTCATATCAAACACGGGGAAAGATTTTGCTTCATGTGCTAAAACAAGTGATTGATACATTTTAATTACTCCACTTCTCTTAAGAGTGCGACTGTCAAAGCTGCTGAGGTTTTAATCTGACAAATGCTTGACAGTGAAACAAGAAAGGCAAATAACACACCTGTGGCAAAGTTGTGAAGGTACTGAATTTCTCCCACCTGAGCAGTCAGTCCTGCATATGTCAGAGGCTTCAGTACAACCGCAGGATCCCCGTAAACCAAAAGCTCAAACAAAGTCGAGACAGTGAATGATCCGACTTCATCGTTTACAGAAGCCTCATCCTTGTGGATGTTTCTGAACCATCTCTCATGTGGAACGTAATGCTGACCGTGCGAGGTGGATAGTAGCCACTGAAAATATGAACTGTCACGCACTATAATACATCCTTTCAGGCAAAGATAAAGGGCTCTGCTGAAGATGCTGTATGTGTTTAAGACCTTGATAAAAAAATGTTTATCTTGTTATTAAAATATAATATCCAAGCAGTGATTGATTTTGCATTAATGACTGTTATACAGCAAACCATAAAGACATAAAGAAACTGATTCCCAGCTTTAGTCTCACATCATTGTGGTTGGCATAAGAAGGCAATCTTGTGGTGTAGCTACCGAGGTGGGAGCTCTATTCTACAGGTACTGTATATTCTAAGTTATGGGTACAAAGACAGGCCAGCAGGTAGTCACTCATTCAAGACATCTATATTACATCTGTGAGATGGGGTCTTCCAGAGACAATCATTCCTACGATTCACTCTCAGCGCACAAGAATCATCTTATGTCATGAAAGTATGTGAGCGCTGAAATTGTCAGACAGCTCCCACTTCTAGCTTCCATCATCTCTTCCCAAAGCATTTCGATTTAATTTAACTGTGCCGGGAAGTGCTTTCATTTTGTTTTAATGAAGTTTTAAAAGTTGGCTGATCTGTAACGTAAGCTGCTGCTGTGGTCCAACTTTCACTTACCTATCATCTGTTCTCCGCGTGATTGCCACAGAACACAATATGATGACCTGTCAGCCATTACACCGTGTGTAAGATATTCCCTGGTTCCCTCAGAAGTTAATCACTAGTGCAGAGAAATAAATCTGTCCTGCAGTCTATCTATCTATCTATCTATCTATCTATCTATCTATCTATCTATCTATCTATCTATCTATCCCTCCATCTTTTTCTGTCCTAGGTGGATCAAAACGTATAACTACCCACCATTACTGTCAACATCATGTGTATTAAAACAAAGCCCTCCCTCCAGTATACCCTGGATATGAGCATACATTGTGGGAATTTTGCCTCTTCAAGTCTTGCGTTGCTGAAAGTGACCCAAGATTATGTGAAACAAAGACACAGTAAATGCCGTCATCTACACAAAGACAATAAGACGTTACGTCCAATGTCATGGCATTATGTCGGAGGATTTAAACAAAGAATTGAACCGGAGACAATATCTGCTTGGAAATGGAGAAGGGTCTTAGCTGCCACATCAAAACAGGGGAAAAAAGGCATAGCATTTGAAAGCCTAAAGGCTTAAACTAATACAAAAAGTCTAATCAGACTAGCAATCCCTGATGTTAATGAAGGTGTCACACATTGCACAAAGAAAGTTGTGCCTGGCAATCTTCCATTTTTCGGCTGCCTACACCAGTGACATTTCATCTCACATTCAAAGAGCGCTGAGGCCCCTTAATGAAATGCATAATTAACATATTCTAATTGTGCTGAGCACAGTGATGGTTTTGACAGAGCTCACTTTCCATGTCTAATTCAATGCTAATTTAATCTGTTCTTTTCCCGCCGACATGACCTTTCTTGATTGAGTTTCACCGCAAAGAATTTTTTGATGGATTGATTTATCAACCTCTTGGAATGCAACAAAAGTGCCAGTTTTAGACAGACGAGAGAGAGTGGAAAATGACGAAGACGGTGGTAGACAAAATCAGGTGACTGTGGAGGAAAACAATTTAATATTTTAAAATTTAACGAAGCCAGGCAAGCTTTATAGAATTATTTCCGATGATACATTGTGGTATTAAAACACTGCTGCACAAAACGTGGCGTTTTTAAATCTGTCAGGTCTAATGGCATCGTTTCTCAGTCACAAGCAGAACATTACTTAAGCCATTCGGCTGGCGCACCTTTAACACAGGGATTAAGAGGAATCTAAAGGCGTCTTTATGACAGAAAGAGCAAGAAGATACCAGCACTATTCATGGATCTTCTTAATCTGAGTATTTACCAAAGGTTGATGCTGAGTAGGCAGCTAAGAGTATCACGGCCCACTCAGCTGTTGAAATTCCCATTCTTTTATAATAGGAAAGAGAATATTATATACAAGAGAGGAAAAGGCACTGACATAGCCTATAGGAGACTTTGTTTAGCTCTGAAGGAATTTGTTGTAAGCAATAATTCACTTTCTGAATACACGTGCCTTTCCTTTCAGTCCTTCTGATGTCAGATAATTCCTTTTTTTTTTGCACAATTCTAAATGGAAATGACAGAAATTCCCTCCAATGTCTGATTCCATGTCCCAGTGTGAGGCAAAACCTACTGTAGGTAGTGAAATTAGGGGAGAAAGCTGGGGATGAGGAGGAATGTGGAGCTGTCAGTCAGTCAGTCAGTGGGAAGGGGGATTATGCAGAGCTCAGAGCGGTAATTGAACACCGTCGGGCCCGCCCTCATTTACATCTCTCCCTTCTGCTGGCTTTGATTGGCAGCTGTACATGAAATGCCACATCAGTTGAAAGTATGTTGTGAGCTGGCACTAACAATCCTGTGGCTCCGGGGAGACCTGCCATATTGTAATTTGGTTATCAGGCATGAAGGAAATAATTCTAAGTGCCAGGAAATGTGAGGCAGAATAAATGCTTCGTTGCTGCAAGTTGCCCAGGGTGACAGTTCTTATTTAATGTACAAGAGCGTCCCGTTGCCTGTAGATTTGAGGAGCAGAGAAGGGGAAGGGAGACGTAAACGAGGAGGTGGAGAATTTTCACAAAGACGACGGGTAAATAGAAACCTTGCGGAGAACAAAAATACAATAATCAATGAACAAATCACTATGCGTAATTTTTGGGTCAAGTTTGTCCTCAAAGACAAATGCATAATGGAATGTATTTGTATTCAAACCTTATTGTTAGGCTCATACATGGGATTTCCTGACAAAAGGCATAAGCACAGAAGTAATGCAGATTTGTGCGTGCCATTGCATCATTTGGTTGACATGTAGTGAAAATGGGTCCTGAACGCAGCCACTTCACTTAAGTGGCTCGGGCCCTTATTTGTTTTGATGCACTGTTTTTGCATTGGGAGTCTTTTCTCTTGAGATGGAGCTGTCACATTGTAAAAAAAAAAAAAAAGGAAGCCCCCGATGCTGGCAGCAGCCCCCGGGCAAAATGAAAACAAGTAAGTGGCATAGATAAATCATGCCAGCCAACGTCTTGTTGATGAATCAGATAAGACCAGAGCATCTCAGGAACACTGGGCTTAATGGAGGTCCCAGTGGCAGCTGTGGGTGGGTTTATAATGACTGTAGAGAGTTTCTTTTGTTTACTCGCAATTATAACACAGATCCAGGATGAGATAGATAGATAGATAGATAGATAGATAGATAGATAGATAGATAGATAGATAGATAGATAGATAGATAGATAGATATGATAAGATGTCCTTATCCTATTTGCTACAGGGCTAATTATTCATAAATTAATAAAGTTAAGAGAAAGTGGCCTCTGCCATCATGTCTCATGTGAACAGACTGACTGAAAGACGTGATGGCTGACATTCCCTGGCATAGTGCGGATCATTTGTCCGCAGGAACAGGGGCAGCTCAGTTCCAAATGCCATGGTGTGGGGTGCCCAGACAATGGGCTCAATGCTGGGCTATTATCCCCTGTGTCAGCAGGGATTGGCCTCCCATTTGAAGAGGTCCACTCGTCTGCATCCATGCCACTTTGAGGAGCATCATTAGGTGGCCCTGTCAATTTCTCAACCTAGTGTTATCTGGATGCTATAAATACTGTGCATCATTCCTCCTTATATTTGCCTTCATACCATCCATCCAGCTGAGGAGATGATCTGCTTGGCGCCAAACAATCTCTGCTGTTTGTTTTTTAATCAAAATGGACAAAATTGTTGTGCAAACAGCCTAATGATAGCACAGTTTTTTTACATTTCTTCTGTGGAGAACTCCACCTTTAACACAGCATGCATCTTTGTTTATAGACATATTAATAGCTCTTTCTGACCCTTTCTTACTCTCTTAATTTTAGCCCAGACTAGATGGAGTGACACGTGACAGGTACTGTATGGTAAAGCTGATATACATCCGTTTAAATAGTACTTACGTTGATATTCTGGCAAACTCACGATAGGATTCAAGCAGGTAAATACTGCTGAATATATAGTGAACTTCATGTCACACTGGATTTCTACTGTACCTGATCAAACGGGCCTCTGAGGGGCCAAGACAGGCTTAGCCCATCATTAGTCCATAGTGAGGTTGCAGACTACTAGTAGCTATCTCAGCTCATGGCCAAATTGGCTGGATGTCAGTCTGTCTGTGTCTTGTGAGGTGTTAAGAAGCCTAATGATGTCTGGTCTTGTCTGCCCCATTGTTTGGATGTTGATCTTCCTCTGCAGGTGAGGTAGACGGCTGGATGTTACTGAACTATAATCCAACACAGGGTGAATATCAGTGATGAGAGTTCTTTTTTAATTCATGTTATATATGATTTATGGACGTGCCCCAGTGGATACATTTTATTACGCGAGAAGAAATCAAAGGCATTAGATTTACAGCAAAGCCTCAAAAAATTCCCATTAGTGTTTTAATTTTTGCAATTAAGAGACATGAGCCAGAGCAGGAGTGAGAAGGTGAAAAAGGGTTTGATTTTGTAATGTTTTGTTTGCACAGATTTATATACGGGGCTGTTTTCTGACACATCTCTTACTCACGCTTTTGGCTTGTCTTAAAACCTCCCTTTGGCATTGCCAGACTAAGTTATGTGGATTGCCTGTGAAGACGTGATATCTTGGAAGCACTCAGACTGCCCCCAGAGAATTGGCCTGTAAACCATCATTAGCGAGCGGGAGAAGTGTAAGTCTTTAAAATGTTAGATCCAGCTGACGTGCCATATAACCCCTTTTATTCCCAGTGACAAACCAAACCATCTAAAATCATGTATAATTATGGTGAGGCAAATCCAATTTACCCCGTATGAATGTAAGGTTTTCGAAATAAATGAAATTATACATTTAGAAACATAAAGCAACTGCAGTATTTCACAAAGAACATCTCTGGATTTGGATCACAATTCACCTCGTGTTGTGCAAGTAAGACTTGTGGCAAAGTAGTGAGAGTTTAAACCATCTTTTCTGATGTTATGGACTTTTTAAAAAATGCCCTGACTTTTGATGCAGTCATGGCAAGACGAAATTTCACATATAGCTTTGACATCTTTGACAATTGGGGAGAGAGAGAGAGAGGCAACCTTCACAACTTTCAAGCGCATATAAAACTTAGATCAGCGGTATTTTTAAAGGTGCAAAGGGAAGTCACCACACTCAACCGAATCAACATTTCAAAGTCTTCATGGAGCCCTTGACTTGTGTGGCAGATCACAGAGGACTGGATTGGCAAGACTCATTTACATTGTTCAGAAATCGCTGGCTGGTCTAACTTGAAAAGAAAGATACCCTTTACAAGACTTAAATATAACCTTTTTGTCTTATATTCCACAGAGGAAAATGTTAAAAGAAATAAATAGTCAGGAATATAAAGAACACTCATAAGTAGAGCGTTACATATGTGTACACAACTAACAAGAATAGGACAAATGGAGTTGTGAATGTTTTTAATTTTTCCTCATATTAATATTGCTAAAAAAGTGTTTGAGTGCTTACAATAAAAAAAAGAAAGAAAAGAAGTTTGAGTGACTCCTTGAGCAAGCCAGATCTGTGGACCTGTCAGTTGATTAGTCCTCTTGATTACCATTTATAAGAGGCCCCAGCGCTCTATTATTTGCATTCCTATTTAGCCATGATTTTGCAGAGGGCACACCGTGATTAAACTTGTCAAGAGGCCTGATTGACAGGGTCAAATCTTCACATTCCATTCTGCAGAAATGAGAAAGAAAAAAAAGAAAGTAAAATAGACACTGGATGTGTCAGCTTCCCTTCCCTTTCCTTTTCCTCTCCTACCAAGCTCAAGCTCAGCAGCCCCCCCACCTCTCCCTCTTACAATCTCGGTCAGGAATGTTTTAATTTTAGGGATAGATTCTGCCTGTCAAACGAGGCTGGATGGCTTGTAGTTCAGACGATGAGATGTGATGGGTGTAAAACAATAATAATAAAAAAAGAGTAGGAGATGGGAGAGAACAAAGAGGAAAAGAGCTCACTTTATTGGACAGATTTAATTACACTGAATAGAGATTAAGGCAGGCAATCCACTGAGGTGTGAAATTAACCCTTGATTACTGATGAAGCTCTGAACAGAGGCTGAAAACAACAGTTAAAAAAAGATTGACCACTTGGAAGTGGTAATTATTTCAAATATCACTTCTTTTTTTATCTGGATAGGTAATGTTAGCATGCATAAATGAACGCGGATAGGTAACTACATTATTAACCAGGCTGAAAACGCTAACAGAGGAAGACTTAACATGATTTGAAATCTAGCAGCTTGCTTGCATCAGAGATTACTAACCTTTCTGTTAGACCGGGCTCTTCCCCTGAAGGGGAATGGGGCCATGGAAAAAGAAGCAGAAGACAAATACAATTAAACATGCAGAAATCAGTTGGTGCAATCTGCTCACTCTAAATGATGTTGTGGATCTCACTGTATGAACTGTATTTAGTAAATGGACAGTTGTGGATTACTGTTACATGAAAGCAAGTATTTAAAATGTTCAAAATAAATGACTGTGGGCAGCTTGAAATACTCTGAATATCCAAATATATCTGGATAAGTCATTCTTCTTTAGTGCAATTCACAGAATTTATAATAATTTAAACAAATTCACATAGCTTTTTTCTAAACAAGATAACAAAAACCCAAGGAAAAACAGTCAGGAAGAAGACCTATATTATTACAAAATGACAAAATAATAGAATAAAACAAAAGTAGTTAAGCCATGTTTCTAGCACAGCAACGTTTATTCATCTTTGTATTGCCACACATTATCAGCCAGTCATCCAGGAGGGAAATGGGACATCCTCTCGTTCAGACCTGATGTTCACAACTCAGAGACAGCCAAATGCACTGCCCCGACGAGGCTAGCTGTTCGTATAATTAGCAGTAATTAATGAACACAAAGCGAAGACTCGTTTGTATTTTAAATGATCTTAAATGATCCCATTAGCACTTGTCATAGTCCTGTACACTAAACAGCGTGAGTTCAATTAGATTTTTGTCATATTAAAGTGGTTTCACAATGCCACATTTCAAGTCTTCCACATTTTCCAAATTATCTGCAAGATGACTCCCACAAATCTTCCCGATGGCGTGAGGTTTCAGGCCTGTGCGCTGGCTGAAATCACAAATATTTTAGAATATCTATATTTTGCGACTTTTTTCTCGAACACACTTTCCACTGTCTCTTTTAAAAAGAGCTTAGTGAAGTGTATTATATTGGGTAGCTAGGCTAAACCACCACTGCCTACCTCTTATTCCTAACTGTGCGTGCATGACAGCATGCATACAATAAAATATGTACCCTGTCTTGTACATTTCATTCCCGGTGCTGAGCGGACAAGGGAGGAGGACAGAGAGGAGAAATAAAGTGCCATAATGAATCTAAAGGGCATAATTCATTCTGATCAAACGCACTCAGGGATGAGTCATGCTCCGGTGAACCCTTCTGACCACTGATGGGTCTACAGCAGAGAGGAGGATGAGGTGGGATTGACAAGCACACATAAATTCTAATTATTCCCAATGTATGCAATCCTGCAAATGGCCGTCCTCACAGTGGTGGCCGACGACGGTTTTCTCTAACAAACCCACCCACCCTCTCCCTCCCCTTCTCAAAATGTCCCCTCAGACTTTTTATGAAGAGCTCTGGCTGTAAACCTGGGACAGGAGCTATAGAGCAGAAGGAATGAAAGCAGCGGGTCGTGTAGTTGGTACAGGAGGGAGAAAAACACACCAGCTCTGGTGTTAGGAAAAGAAAGGTACTATGATCAATTAATCCAGGCAGTAATTGGATGAGTGTGTATGTAAAGCGGTAATGCTGTAATGAAAGTCATCCATTGTGCACATTCTCTCCCTGGCCGGTGAACCATCCCCCTCATCATCCTCTGGATCTCAGGTGCTTAGCCATGCAAATCTGTCTGACAGCCCAGTACATCTCTGTCTGCCTAATTGGACAGTATAGAGTTGTTTATGGATATTGCAGACATTTAGGACTCAGTTGGGGGCTGCTCAAAAATCATTAGCAAACGGCCCCTGTTACTGGACTGTCAGCTTCACCTCACCAACGTCAAAGCACCGGGATAAAAAAAATGTTTCTCTCTGTCAACAACAGGGAAAGGCTCTTTTTAAATGGAACAGTATACTTGCTGAACATTCAAACGTGCTATGAAATGAGAGTGTCTGGATTCAAGCAGCTTGTTATATCACGCCCGCCGCTTGTTTTTGATGTGTAAGCTAGGTGGTGTTTTTGTTAATTAGAAAAACACTCCATCTGTAGAATTTGCAGTGGTGGATATTTACACATACTGCATGTGAAAGGTGTAAGAATATACTGTAAGATTATCTTAATATTGAGCTTTACTACCTCGCACTCCCTTATAATCTTTGTTTTGGTGGTCCGAAGACTTACAGCTGCTGTAATCAATATTTTTATATTAACAATGGATGACATAGACAAGTGTATGTGAAAGAAGTCGCTTGTAGAGAGGAACCGACACTGAACTATCACGAAATCTGCACTTCACTTCTATCTGACATGATGATCTTTCAGCTCCTTGTTTTGGTTTTCCCATATATAACTTTTACTTTACTCTCATCAATTTTATTTGTATAAATCCAACACACAGCAGGCAGTTCTTTCAGTGAAAAAAGTTCCAATGGATGCTACCTGCTCAGCACCAAACAGCAGACAGACAGTTAGCAAATAGCTGGTGAACATGTAGCAGCTATAGAGCCAGGTAGGAGTTGGTAGAGACCAAAGACAGAGCTAAAAAAAGTTATCTAACAAGTTTGCCATATTAACTTCAAACTTAATGTCAGTGTTGTGTTTACAGCTTGTTTTCATTTTCATCCACAACTTGAATTCATAAATGAAATGGATTTGATTGGTGAAATCAATCAGAGATTAAATATTTTTCAAAATGGCTAATATGCTGTACTCAGATAAACAATAACATAAATTGGTTCTAGTGCAAAAACAATTAAATCATTAGCTGACCAACAGAAAACTCTGAAAATGGTACTCCAGTGATTCAGTGTTGCACTTTCATAAAGGTGGGTGGCTTGTGAGGTACTTGTTAAAAAAGGATGTTCAAAACTAGTACAGCAGAGGTCGAGATATCCTGACTTTTTATTCTCTAGTATGGATCAAGATTCAAAAATGCTGGACTCAATTTCTTCTTTCTCTGCCTGTTGAATGCCTTCATCTTTCAAACTCCATCCCCACCAGTTTGTTTCACACGTTTTCTGTCAAATATTTCAAGTCTCAGACACTAACTGTAAATGCACCCTGATGACATCATCAGGGTGCATCAGACTTAAGAAAGCTCCTCCAGAGCCACAAGAGACATTATACGGTTGTTTTCTCAGGCTCTGTAGTAATCTCTGTGACGTGTAAAATAATCCCTTATTCATGTTCGCTAAATAGTTTATTTTATTTATCAAGCAGAAATTACAAACATTTGCTCATTCTAGTTTCTAAAATATGAACATTTTCCATTTTTCTCAGCTTTATGTGATTGTAAACAAAACGTCACCCTGAGCTCTTGCAGGTTGTGATGGGTGTTATTACTATTTTGTGAAGTTTTATGGACAACTAATAAAATAATAAACATTTTAAAAAAATTAAATTAATTAAACATTATAATCATTCGTTCCAGTTCTAAATGGTTGTGCCTATTTTATCAATGATCAAAGGGAAACAATGTCCCTAAAGTGGTTCTAAAATAATTAAATACACTTCATAACATTCCACATTTGGTTTGGCACAGTGTAACCATTTATGCCTCACTCGAAATTTAAAAGTAGCCTATTCTACATCATGCTGCACTGCGCCCCCTCCAAGCTCCCACTGGCTCCAAACACAAGCTGCAGGTTCGGCTTATGAATGTTCAAATTGAAGGCACTCTGATTTGCATGGCTGAACATGGCGAGGCAGGGGAACAGGTCAGAGGGACTCCAGACACAAGCTTTTAGAGGGATGAGGCTGTGCCAAGCTGCACGGAGGTGATGTGCTCATTGCACTGATGTGACCTCGCACACAGCGTGAACAAAAGAGGAGCTAGAGGGCTCTGCTAAGACCACACAGCCAACAGATAGCTGGATGTAGAGTACTGTAAACATTACAGTACATGCAGCGAT
Organism: Nannoperca australis; assembly: GCA_036023655.1. Lineage (NCBI taxonomy): Eukaryota > Metazoa > Chordata > Actinopteri > Centrarchiformes > Percichthyidae > Nannoperca > Nannoperca australis. Next base: position 26,075 of record JAVQJD010097365.1, on the reverse strand, counting down.
GACTAAGATTAATCATTAAAGTTATTTATTAACGTTCATTAACACAAAGCCATTTCAAAGACAAACCTTTAGCCAACAGTAATGGCCATGTCATCAAGCGGTCTTCCATTTTCGCAAAGGAACTGTTTTATCATCGCACTCATCTCTGTCAGGATGCAAATGTGCCGGACGATTGATCGGAGTGACCACAGAAGAAGACCTTACGCAATGCACAAAAACTGGTGACAAGGCAAGGGTAAATTCAGAAGGTGGTACTCTTTTCTTTCCTCTCTCATTCCGTCTCCCCTCTTTCTCTCTCCGTCTCTTTAAACCATTCTATCTTTATAGCTGAGCCAATCAATGGCAAACCAGTGTCTATTGTCTGTTCTGTGCTCAGGCCCCGGCCCTCCTCCAGCTCCCCCCATTACAGAAATGTTTCTTCCCATCAGTGCCTTTACTTATCACTTCCCGGGTGACATTGAACTTCCTATGCCCCGGCCGCCGAGACACATCTCTGAACTCACACAATTACTCTTCATCCCCACTAACAATTTAGTAATGAAGTATTGATTTCCAGATTCCCCTCTTATGGATGATATTAGATTTTGTTTGATAAACTGTGCCTGGGCCTCTAATCTGCACTGTCCCTTTTCCCACTGTCTGTAAAACAAAGTGCCACTGGAGAGATAATGACCAGGGAACATCGATGAACTCATTTCATCAATTTGTAACACTTGACAATGAAAAAGGGCAGGCATTTTTCAAGCAGCAATGTCAAAGTTTATTGCTCTGGGTACGGTCTTATTGGAAGCCAGACATCTTGAGCAGCGTTTGCCTCTAATTTATGGGCCCCAATGTGCCAGTTACTTTTAAAGGAAATGTTTGGATACTGGGAGGATATTAGTGTTGCACCTGGGTTGTCTGATTTCCAGGGCCACTGGGGATTCATGTGTCATGTTAGAAAATACAAAAACAGGAGAGGAGAGGTTGAAACTCTGGCTATTGCAATGCGAGAAAATGCTGTTTAGAACATAAATCATGCTGAGATGCTACATGCACAGATACAAGGGCCACATAAATGCTTGGATTCTAATGATTTCTGGCTAAATGGTGTTCTCAGAGCGTTAAATGCACCATTACTAACAAAAACCAAATAGGTATGGTTAGACTTTAATTTTCATTTAAGCCTCTTCCCTCAAAAAACTACAGTGCATACATTGTATGTATAAATACATCTCGGTTGTGGTCTTATAATTCTAATGTATTTAATGCTGATAGCCTTCATCGTAAAGCAAGATTACCAGTTATGCCAGGCTTACTTCAGTAATTAAGGCTTAGTTTAAAGGAAATCTCTTTGTGATAAATCTGATCTCAGTTACCATGGAAACGTACTGCTCTAGACTAGCCTGGTTCTTGTCAGCTTAGATTTCAGGCTTAGTTTCACTTCAGGCTTAACCAGTATTACAATCAATCTGACGGACTCAACTGTTCAGTGCAGTTTAAAATAAAGCTAATAAACAACTTGACCCATGGCTGTAGATTCATGGTATGTAACATGGTCTTTCTTTAAATTTCACAAATTAAAGAAACAAAGACTGAAAGATCCTTCTATTCTAACAGTATTTTTGCCTAATGGAGGCTTTTGTGCCACTTGCACAAGGCTCGAGGTTTCTACCTGTTAAAAGGAAGTTTTTCCTTGCCATTGTCGCCTAGTGCTGCTCATGGTGGGAACGTTGGGTCTTTGTGGGTGTGGGAGTTGGTCTCGACCTGCTCCATGCGATAGAGTGCCCTGAGATAATGATTTGTTATGATATGGCACTATATAAATAAAATTGAATTGAAATTGAAAATTGGTGGTAACTAATAGGTAAGCTACGGGAAGCTGACATGATAACATCCTTCTGGTTCATTGCAAATAAACATCCAGAAATCTGTAACCCTATAACTACAGAACTTGCCTGAGAATCATCAAATCATTCTTCAGTATCTCAGTAATCCAGTGACAGTTGTCTGTACATCTGGCACACTGATAATGGAGCCAGTTTACCAACATGTAAACACATGTAGGCTAAAGAAACTGGCATCAAGTTGTAACCCACAGCAAAACTCATCGAATACACACTATACTTCCATGTTTATATTGCCCAAAGCATAATGGGAACTGTAGTTCCACAAATTAGAGAATGATTATCTCCCAAATAGAAGTAAGGCAAATAATAAGGGGTGGTTTTCTTGATGTACCATACAGATGTACAGTAAGAAACATTCAATTGATGCAGTATGCAGCTGGATCATGTCCAACCTGTACTAGCTCCATCACTTAGCTTCTGCACCATGTATCCTGGTTACACACTCTGAATGTTCCACCTCCTCTTTGTATGCTTTTGTTTAGCCCTTTTTTCTAACAAAGAAAAGCTGTGATCTTGATTTGACCTGCTCAGGCCACCGTATCCCTCCTTGTGCTAGGGCAGACTGGTGTGCAGTCATCCGGTTAACAAACAGCCCATTTCCTGTGCCTATAATTAGAATATGATTGCATGATCACACAGCAATATGATCAAGGCTTGTCTCCTCTCTTCCATATTCAATAGAGGCTTTGAAATTGAATGAGAACAAACATCCTACATCAGGATTCTAATGTTGTATTACATGATTAGATTTTCTTCAAATCCCATTTAACAACAGAAATGACAGTAAAAAAAATGCTACAGCAGCCTCATGAATATCCACATCTGAACCGCTCCACGTGATCTTCCTCTGTAGGTAAACATTTGGAAAGACGACATGACAGAGGAGGCATGGGTGGATACCCCGCACGAGGGAGAAACATTTGGGATGGGTAATAGGAACTTAATGCTGGTTTGACTTTGTCACAATCACAAAGGGTTTAAAATGTAATAGCAAGTAGAAGTGTATGTATTGCACACTCTGGTCATTACTGTGGTGGCAGACTCAAACCTTCGCGGTCATTGAAAGCAAAGATGTTCTGTTGATCACAGTTGGCATTCGCCCTCCCCCTGCAGAGGAAAGTTGTAAATGTGAATGTGAGAAAGTGGTTCTGACACAGGCTCGGGGAAACATAACAGTAACATACCACTTTTGTCTGAACTCAACAGTCTAGATGTGAAAGAAACAATCTAAATAAAGCAAACAAATCACGGCTTCCGTCAGCTTTTAACTTAGGTTTTTATATAATTAGGACAGTAAGTGCATACATCGCAGGAAATAGATGTATAATGTAAACTCTATTCACTGTACTTGTTTCTTTAATTTAATTTAATTTAGGCATTCTGAATCTTCCATGTGTGTAGACAGGCTGCTTGGTCTTTAGTCGGAGTCTTGTTGATTTTGCTGTACATTTTTAAGCATTTTTATTGTTGAAGCAACTTACAACAGCTACATCCAGTATACAGTATGTAGTTTCAGCGATTTACAGGGGAAAAGATGCCGTCTTTTCTAGACGATTGTCACTTTTATTTTAGTGGCATTTCGATGACACTGTTTTCAATATGTGACAGCGTATCATATTTGGTCATATTTCTTGGCAAAAGCTGTGCAGACGGCATATAAAAGTAAATTCTCTTGTGTAGTTGTGTGGGTTTCAGTCAGGTAGCTTTTTTCCCTTCTGTCTACAACTGGGATTAGTCTCGTTCTCATAGAGAATTTTACATTTTACCTACAATTTACTGTATCACAGGTTACAAAGTGCTATATAAATACGAATAATGATAATACAGCACAAACACAAAGTGCATATTAAAATGAGAGACTATAAAAACCCACCACCTCCCAGAGCAAAACCTTAAGATGACACAAGAAGTACAGGCTTCCCCCAGTTGTCTCCACTTCAGGACATACACTCACTGACAATGAAATGATGCCTGTTGGCCTTTTGCTGCCTGCTAATGGCAGAGACATCTGTGTGGTCAGCAGAGATCAATAAGACAGGAAGAAGAGGGAGAGGTGAATGGATGAGCAATAGAAGGAAAGGAAGGAAGGAGTGGAGTGTAGCAGGGTGGAAGAGATGAAACACAAAAGAGGAGATTTTGCAGAAGTCAAGGGAGACAAATATGATCATTATGGGTTTTTAAAAGCTCAAATTGATGCAATTGTGTCAAATATTGAAAATGTCTTTCTGACCATTTTCGTGCCTCGATACGTCCTGATAATTCCAACTCTCAAGGATTTAGAGTTCATTCCATTTAGACCATAATGAGAGACCAAACTGCCTTGAAATCCAGGGTAATGTGTGTATTATGATCAAGACGTCCCTTTAGAAAGATTGTTTAACACACTGCAAGCTGAGTTTGAAGGCTTTGCATTGGAGCAGAGCAGTGTTCAGTGATTCAGTCTGACTTTTCTAACAGGAAGCTTCTTTATTGACCCGTCTCCTTTCACAATCTCATCTACAGCATCCTGCGACTTCAAAGGAAAGCACATCCTGCCCCCCCCCACACACTCCTGCTTCAGCTTTAGTGTGCAGTGTAGAACCATTTGAACTATTCATCCCCCCACATGTCCTCCAGCCAAAACGCATCTGAGCAGCTTTTAAAGCAGGAAAACACATTCTCTTGTTGCGTAACGGTCATTTTTGTCCCGCAGAAGCACAGAGAGACGTTTTCCTACGCTGTCAGCGCTTTCACTGAGCTCTAATTAGAGAAAGACAATGAACAGAGCTGGACGGTGACCACTGCTGGCAGAGTGTTGGGGACAGGATAACAATTAGGTCCAAACTAAGGTAGATGAATAGCAACAGAGTCAAAACATTGTGAAATTAAAGCTTTACTATCGATAGATCAATAGATAGATATATTTTATTAATCCCCAAGGGGAAATTGTGCCACCTTTACCAATACAACAGCTGCTGAACCTACAGCTCTTGATTCTGAAACCAGCAGGGAAGAAAAGAATAGAGAAAATGATGATCTCAACAGCCACGTGAGGAATGAAGTCTTCACATACTTTGGAGAGAAGCGCCAAGGAAGAAAGTCCATTACATTGGTGGAAGGCTTACAAGGATAGATATCCCACCATGGCCAGGCTGACAAAGTCCTACTTATGCATCCCTGGCACCTCAGCACCGTCTGAGATGCTGTTCTCTGCAGCAACGTAGCTTCCAAGAAGAGAGCTAGTCTTAGCCAGGAGCGTGTGAGTGTCCCTGCAGGAACAAGCTACCTCACCTTACCCATGGTCTGTTGTTAAAGCTACGCCTAGTTAATGCATTTTTTGTTGCTGTCTGTTTATTTGATGAAACCTTGATAGGTATATGTAGTTCTGTTTTATAAAGGTGAGTTTGGAACAGCTAAGGGACTCCGTGTCGTGCCTAGCAATGCCCCTTCCTGTTCTAAAATCACTGTAATCCACGGCCTCATGGGGCTGTACCTCTATCAAGAAATCTGCAGCGCCCATTTATGCTTCACTGAGGATAAACCAATCATTTTAATGAGCCAATTACCTTTTTTTTCTTCTTTTGTTTTTTACAGAACTCCCTTACTTAATGTTAGAAAAAGCAGGGCGTCTTCAGTCCAGCTGCTCTGTGTTTTAAATAAAAAGTTATTACAGGAGAGTAGAGAGAAAAAATATAGGGTGGACTGGCTCACTGTTCCTCAGAAGTTTGTATGACTGTGAAGATTTGATTACGCACTTCCTGTGTGAACAAGATTTCCCACCAGTGACCACAGCAGAACACATTCTGGACAAATAGAGTGGATGTACATTGGGGATGGGATGATTTTCTCGGCTGCAACTTTGTTAACATCTCCCCTGCCATCTTTCTCTCTCTCTCTCTCTCTCTGTGTTCCTGCCATTTCCTCTCAGCCCAAGTGTCACAGTATGGTCCCACTCTCCACCAGTAGCCTGACAAATAACCTATTGTGTTGCCATGTTGTGAGCCACCAAAGCAGCTCGACCTGGCATGCCACCCTGCAGCTCTGCTCTCACAGTGTCAGAGATGGTGTTGGATATTGCTGTGTTCTTTTGGGCCTATATTGATCAAACTGCTAAAAGAAACACAAGCAAATGATAAAAGCAAAAATCTTCAATCTTGCACCAACATATTATTCACCAATGAGACCCTGCAAAGCAACAGTTTCTTTATTTAGCCCAGCTGGTACTGGATTTAAAACCAGGTTTAAAACAATCTGATAGCAATACATTGATTTTATTTTAAATAAATACAACATAATCTTTTTACTTATTATTTATCTTACCAATATATTGGTCGGCTCTTATAACAACTAACTAGTATTTTTTAACTTACAAAGTACTGCCTCTTTTTTCATAAGTGCTGCTGCTAACACGCTGATGTTTAGCAGGTATGTTAACTAAAGCTGTCTCAAATCACGTACTTCTGTACTTCAACTTAATTGTTTGAGGGCATAAGTGCGTTCACACTGACAAGTATGGCAACATGATAGAACGCTGCACACTTCTCCCTAGAGAAAGGCTAATAGCATAGTAACAACAATAAATATGAAACTAAACCATAAAAATGATGTCAAAATACAAAGCATATCCAAGAAACCAAAGCAAAGCATGCTACTCATGGGTTTCACTGCTGTTGGCACAAAAGAGCTTTTATACTGTGCAGCATTATTAACACACTTGTTTTTACTAGAAAAAACAGGATGACTTTCTAACTGAAGTCTGGTTTGAAAAAACCTCCAAAACCTTTGGTGGTCAAACCAATTATAGTTTGATAAACTTGTTAATCCGGTTCCTGTACGACGCCATGAAACAAGGCACTGGCCACAAATCTCAAACAGAAAACATTTAAAATGAAAATCCAGTGTGTCATGTCTGAACACATTGCCAAATAGGATCAGACAGAAACGGCCAATCACTCTTTCAATGTAGGAGACACTGAAGATGAAGCTGCATCCTGCTTGTTCAGGGCAAAATCCAATATGACTGAGTGCAATACAGAGCTGCAGTATATAAATCCCATGCCAGTGGACACCACTGTAGTAACATTTGTGTTATCACTTTGCAGACAGGTGTGAGGATCCACTCACTGCTGAGCAAAAGGTTGTGTCACATCACATTTGCGACCATTTCACACACTACTGTTCACTTCCAGAGTACTGAGTGCTTTTTTATTATCACCATATAAAATAGCACCAGGAGTTCGGTGCATAACAGCGTGATATGATGGAAAGTCTAATGGAAAGTAATGCTGTGCATGCTGCCTGCCACCCTGAGGCCAGGCATGCCCCTGCAGTATGATTCACGTCATTTAGCATGTTCTGCTCTCTCTGCCTCCAACTGGCTCCTTTTGTCTCCTCTCTCACCTTCCCTCTCTCCTTCTCTCTTTCTCTCTTTCTTCTCAACACCCTCAGCCTCTCCTGCACTGCTTCTTCGCAGTGTGCAGAATGCTTAAGCTGAAAATCCTCAATATGCCACTACAAAGCTGGCTGTATTTTCACAGAAAGAGATCATTTCAAAGACTTTACTTACTTACTTACATTCAAAGTATACTGCTCTGCATGTCATTGTAGAAATAGGCAAAGAAAATGTTTTCCATACAACAGAAGACACCTCTAAATATGTTGAATTTGCGAGTTGTTTTTAAGTATTATTTGTTGTTATTTGTTGTGCACCCTCTAGACCACAAGAGTGCAGGATGCACTAGCATCGAGTAAAGCAGTTTGGGCTTCATTATCCAAAATGTAATGTTGTAGGCCACATAAAGCAAAAAAAAAAGTTTGTTTTACTTAAACTACTGTGACCATCCATAAAATAATAAATAATAAAATAAACAAAAATCTAAAAACTGGTATGTATGTTGTATCATGACAGTAGCATAAATACGAAAACCAATTGGAGAGCGTTTAAAGAGGAAATCTACATTCTTATTATTTGTGCTGTACACCTAATCACATTCTTGTTGGTGTGCTATGTTGATACAGGTGATTTTTCAACAGTACACATATTGTGTGCAAAAAGAGCTTTTGCTGCTCAAAACTAGCTTGTATGCATCTATCTGGGGTTGAAAGGTCAGTCCAAAGTCTGAGGCCTCTTCTCAAATGTAATGAAAAAGCCATCTAAGATGTTCATTGACCCAACTGTTCCAACAGCTGCTCCAAGTTTAAAAAGCGAGATAGTGGCTGACTCTGTTGCAATGAGAGTTTAATGACAGTCCTCATGGTAGCTAATACCAGTCGTCACACAAGCTAAGCAACATTAGCTTTGTACCATTCTGTGGCACCTCCTGTTCTTCCTGGACCTCCATGGACTTGACACCTACAAGGCCCAAGTTTAAAGTAGTAAGACGTGGGACCTCTGATCATCTGGCTCTGGAGACTCTGGCTGAGATACTTTCTCGACCTCATATGACCCTTCTGTTGTGAGAGTTGTGGCTGACCAGAATCAGTCTGTCTCTCTTCCTCGTCTCAGTAGAAAATAATTGTTCACCAGCACAACTCTTTCTGCTTTTCTGGCCGATGCTCAGTCTAAACTGTTTTCACCTTAAAATCACCTTAATCTCTCTTTTTTGTTTGTTTTACAGTGTGTAGAAGCCAAAAAGTACTGCTGGTATTTTGAAGGTGGATACCCCATCTACTTCATGTAAGTACCACAATGTTCTTCAACCCACTGAACTGAAACCTTGAATATCCATCATTATGGCAACTACATAGAGATTTGACAATCCCCACCGTTTGGCAGTTCTTTTTAACTCCTGTTACTAAAAGTTTGTTGTTAATGAGATGTTGTTCGGACCTTGCTTTACGAGCCATTCTCCTTTATTGCACTTGGGTAAACCTGCAATTAAATGTATTTCATCCATACAATGTTTCAAAATGAATCCACAACAAAAAGTGCTGAAAATGTCTGAATCTGTGAATTACATTGTCATCACTTCCTGTTTCACAGTAAGGGCCCACCACCGCTTTCACAATCCATTTATTGTGAAGGAAGTGATAATGATGAGGATGATTTTGGTTTAGCAGTATCTTTAAATTCAGCTCACCACAGTAAATGATCAGAGCAGAACAGAAAATGGTATTTCTCCTAATGTGGACTGATAACATGTCTGCTGGTCAGGCCGCTGGCCCACACCTAATCTGCTTAACAGGGCAGATGGTTCCCTACCTGCAACAGCTCAATGCTTCATGTCAGGGGACGCAATCGTGATCAGATGGTTACAGAGTCACTTGAGACTACTACACAAACCCAAAACAACAATTGTTGTTTTTATTGTCCTTAGTTCTTCATTGGTATTTATTCTAGCTTCAGTGCTATTTTTGTGTGAATAATCTGCTATTTTTAAATTTAGCAGCATCGTCGTTCTCTCTCAGACTTAATGAATAAATCATGATGTACATGAAGCGTGTGACTTAAATGTCACTCAAGCTTCCACTGAAGAGGCAGAAAGATGTGTGTGGAGCGATGAGGAGACTGTAATCTTCCTCACGTTAACGCATGAAACTAAAAGAAATGTCATATTTCCATCATGGTTTCTGTGGTTGGAGCTTTGACTGGAGCTGCTGTAATGACATCATCTCATCGTGTCCTCTCCTTCTGCGATGGTTTAATGGCACCTGACTGGTGAATTATCTCCACCAGCTCTTTATCTCCATGAACCAACTCCTAATATTGCCACAGTAGTGGATGGAAATGTGCATTAATTCTTTTTTTTTTCAAATTTGCGCTACATTTGGATGGAACACCAAAAATAATCTAAAATCTACACTGAAGTGCAGAGTACAGTGTTGATGCTCAGCATGTGCAGCTCTTGCACACTCATCACAATTCAGATCAATTTATTTCCCAAACCATTGCTTGCTGCATCTCATCTACTCACAGTTTTACTGATACAGACAGACGACAGACTTCCCCCACAGTTCCAACTTTCATCCATTTAGCTTGCTTTCTAGCTGCTGGCCACAGCTTTAGTGGTGATGAGAAGGAGGAAGAGAAACAGCGAGCATCAGTGAAGACAGATTACCTTGGTAATGAAAAACAACTCAGAGGAAAAACATGCTTTCTCCTCCACTTTCTTGCTCTTCCTCCTCTCAGCCCTCAATTTCTGTTTCTCTCTTCAGCTTCAACAATTCCCAGAATCCACTTTATTTTTCAAATAACAAATGATGTTCAAATATATCAGCAACAAAAGGAAAGATAAAGAAAAGCTCTGTGAACAGCATCTATTGCTGAAGCATAAAAATGTCGACTATGATAGTAATTGAATGCACATGAGACATTATATTGCTGTATGAGTAAATCATGGCTTTGGTTCCAGTCTCAAGATGGAAAAATAGAAAATAGGAGTGGCTCCACAAAACCCTCAAGTAAACTAAAACACAGAAAAGCAGATCAGTACTTAAACATTGCAGCACTTGTGTTGTTGTCTACTTCAGCAGAAATTCCAGGAACAGAATGTCTGTTTTTCTTCTGTATCAGTGTATTTGAAGCAGGTCATTAAATATGTTCAGTCTAACATGATGATAACTGTAAAAAGTGAAACACTTCACAGCTGCAATCAGTGCTTTCAATGCTTGCAGCCACTTTTTAAAATGATTAAAACGTTGAAATTCCTCCCAGTGTAACAATGCATTTCAACAGCACCACAAACTGCAGCCTCTGAATGGTCATACGGCTCAATCAACACCTCTCTAGAACTAAAACATTATAACATTGGTGAGGAGTTGTTGTTAGCTAGGTCAACCTTAAGACACCAGCATCCTTTGCAAAGCTAACTTAAGCACTGATTCAATTAATTTCTTTCACAAGAAATGTTCCACACATTTCAAATCAATCAAACTCATTTTGCAGGGCTCTTTTCTGATCTCCCATATACTTCCCAGGGATCCTCAATTTTCCTCACAGCTCACTATGAATGTTTTGTAACTCAACTCTGAACTATTGTTTATTGAGGATCAAAACTTGGCACTACCATGGTCATTACAATACATCAAGTGTGTATTTATCACTGGAGTTGGGGCGACATTTCCCTCTAACTTTTCAAAATCATATTTTTCTCCCCTCACTTTGATAGTTGTAGTTTGATTCATTCACTAAAAGTAACTTCTTACTGTCCAACTGCCTAAATCCAGACGCTCACAGCAGTAAAACTTACAAGAAGTAGCGAGATTAACATACTTTCCCCCAAGATTTTGCCTTTCAGGCAACATACAAGCCGTCCTACCTTTTTGTGAGGTAGATTGTAGACACTACTCAGAAGTCAAGAAAGTCCTCGGCATTTACTATAAAAATATATATATCTTGCTGTTTTTATTTACAGATAGTTCTCCTAAAAAGACGCTCAACCTGATTATCAGTCAAAGATAATGCAGAAAGATCTCTTTGTAGTAAAAAGAGAAATAAAACATTATTCACTGAGTTTAAAGGTCCATTGTTGACACTGTAAATAGTAGTTAGATTAGTTTAATTATTGGAAGCATGATAACCACACAGAAACACCGTAAAAGGGCCTAATGCCTGCAAACAAACCAGCAACTTCATGTCTGTTATTCTGACTAAATAACTTACTGCAACATCACACTTTATAATTTAATTGCATTTAGCATCAGTGCCTACTCCTAAGGTTAGCCTACATTTAATACACAATGTTAGCATTGCTGATCTTTGTATGTTTATCATGTTCAGCTTCTTAGTTTAGTGTGTTGCCATGCTAACATTTGCAAATTAGCAAGTTAGCTGAGAGGAATGTCATTCATTTCACAAGCAATCTGGTTCTAAAATTGGACAAAACACCAACCTGACCTGATGATAGCACTAGCTGAAAGGTCAATCGGTCATGAGAGTTATACATTTTTAAATTTGTAGGAAACATGCATCTTACCAAGTTTAGTGCAAGTCCATCTGGTAGGTGTCTTTGAAGACTTTGACACTGTTGGTGCTAAATGAATCAGAGGATCACCAAAGTCAATGGGATCCATCCTCTGGGTACCATGAATGTCTGTTCAAAATGTCATGGCAGTCCAATATTGATGGCACTTATACAACCACTGAAACTATTAGATGTAAACTGGAGAAGAAAGACTCTGAAAGTGACCCAGCATACTGTTGCAGTGACATGTTTTATTCACTGGAAAATTAAAGTCAAATGTCCCTGCCTCTTGTTAATGTTGAGCCAAAACCAAATTTATCCAAAGGGCTTTACACTAATTCACATAGTAAGACTCTTAACATATCTTTTCCTCTACCTCAGCCTTTTTTTCTATGCCTGCCGCCAAATTTAAGAGCATTACATGGATTTGATGCTTGTTCATTCCTCCTGAGAAGAGACAGTAACTCTCTTAAATGAATCTCTCTCTCTCTCTCTCCTCCTTCTATTACTATATGTATGTACATCTGTTCCTGTGAGACGTGCGGCAAACATCCTACATGAGGCGAGAGAGGCGGGGATATGCAGGTGTTCTATAAACAATGGGTAGTTAGTCAAAGAGGATAATCAGCAGGGCCAGCAGTGGAAGCACCAGCAGTGTCTGTGACACACAGCTCATAGAGGCAGTTCAAACACAGCGTAACAGAGACAGGGCTCAGACTGAGCACATAAGGTTAACTGAATCCATGTCAACATTATTCTGCCTGTTTACATTCATGCAAGCATCATGGGAGCTGTAGTTCCAAAATGTCAGCATGATTGTATAAATGATTGTACTCTATGCAAAAAGTGCCCTGAGATAACTTTGTTATGATATAGTGTAGTATCAATAAAACTGAATTAAGTTGAATTGAATTGTTCCCCAAATCAAAGTAAGACACAGAAGAAGAATAGAGAATAGAATAATAGTGTCAAAACCCATTCATATTCTTCATGTTGCACTATCAGTACTTGTTGTTTTACACATTGCATTCATCAAAGAAAAAGACTTTGGGGCCTTATCTCATAATTAAGAGAAAAGATCTCATAATTACAATTTAATTTAACCACAAAACCACAAAATCTGACTGTTCTAAATGTATATTAAAATCTCTGCCAATACAAAGAAAATCTAGATATGCAAACGTGCAGGGAGTATGGCAGGTGCCGGCATTTATGTGGCACAGTGCAAAGACTCCATTGGTTGTTGTAGTGTGGGCCCTGGGGCCTCAAGGGACAATGGTTGCTCATCCCAGTATCGAAATGCCAGGCAGAACTGGGAGTCTGAGGTATGCACTCTCATGCTGCCTATCCACAGTCATCTATCTCTCAACACACACACACACAGTTATTATTTCAGCCGTATTTATGCAGCTTTCCTGCTGATCTCCATAGATTGATCAATCACAGTTGGCCTCTGTTCTGAATATTTGGCTCCTGGGCTGCTGGGCTTGGCATTTACAACAAATCTTTTGAAAGTTTTGTTTGTAAAGCAGAAAACGTGATGCATGGCAACATTACAATACTCCGGTGTCTGTTGCTTTGAGGCTTATTATAGTGGAAGAAATGTCAGTGCTGCAATAAAACAGTATACAGACGTGAAGCAATTCTCTGCAACTGAGAAGGAAAAGTTCTTTCCTCTGTTCTGTTCTGTACTTCTTCCCCTGTTGACCAGTGGTTAAAGCTGCAATGGATCAGATGACTTTGTATAATGTGATGAACCCATAGAGAACTATGAGTAACTCTGTTTTGTAGCCTCTTTTAGCTAATTGTTTTGGTTTTACAGCCCACTTTACTGTTCGGTTTAGCCCACGCTCTCCTGCCATTGGCCTTGTTTCCAGGCAGCTGTTGTGACAAAGCTGTGATAAACCCACTGTACACCAAACTGCACACAGACACTGACTAGCTGGAGAACATATGTTTCTCAGAAGTTAGTGGAAATTATTATTATGATGATTAATTGTTCTGCCACAAGTGCCCTAAGTCAGACAAGAATGTCCATATGGAAGTTTTGCTAAATGGATTAGATCCAGTGATTTTTGCTTTCTACAACATCTGCCCATGGCAGTTACAGTATGGTTAAGATTGGGGAAAGAATGTAGTTCCTGTTTGTTTAAAAGGCCTAAAAAATGTAAGTGTTCTGTGGGAGAAGACTTGGGAGAGTTTGTGGTATTAAAAGCTGAGTGTTCAGTGTCTCTCTTAATGCAGCTATTGGGCACAAATATCTTGTCATAAACACTTACAAACTTGAAATAGCACTGTTTTTCAAAAGATTAGTCTTCCAACGAGTTCTTGGTGCTGTAATCTAGAGATGGTATTGTCCGTGCAGTTTTCTGCCTCCTATGCTCTCCCTGTCTGGATCTTGGTACCAGCATTCCAGACTGGTTGGCCATTTGACTGTCTAAGTTCCAGACCAGCCTGGTGTCCTCCAGCCTTTACCCAGTGTACAGCAACTGAAAATGCAACAAAATGGCCAACAAAATTTGAATTCTGAAACTTTAATCAGCAGAAAAATGCAAAATTCCCAAAACACTGAGCGATGGCTGATATAGCGATCTAATCTTTATACATCAAACTGTCTGAGGCACATTTCCAGAGAAGCTGCCGTGACGATACGAAGCTGTCAGTCATGTCCACATGCAATTTCAGTTAATAACCAAATGTCTCAAAAAGATAAAGTACTTAAAAGTTCAAGTTTGGTTAAGCACGAGATATTTCCTTTTCAGAAAATAGAAGGCTGATTTCCACCCTCCACTCCTTTGCCCTTGCAGACAGTGTACCTGTGAGAGCAGCTTGAGAAAGTAGCCTAAATTATTCTGTAGTGAATTTGTGTCTGGGGGATGTCAACAGCAGCAACAACATAGTGTTGATAATATGGTTGGCATCTTAACATTAAAATGTTTCAGTTTTAGTAGTTTACCAAGCATCATTGATATAAACACAGAGTCCGCCTTCCCTCCTGTTGCTGGAGTCTTGTATTGTGTTGGTCCGCCCGTCGAGTACAACAGCTTGATGTGGCATGTTGTGATGGGGCCCGGTGTCTGCAAGGTGTGGGCACAACATTTGCTGAGTTAGCCTGGTGGCTTAGCTTAGCTCTCATCCCAGCTCTCTTCCCTGTTCCCTGCGCACGCGGTGGCTCTTGGTCTGGCCGGAATCTGGCTGTGTGGTCAAGATGCAATGAGCAGTGATCGTCCCAGGGTCTGCTGCACTTAATCCAATCCCTGCGCTTCCTTTTCCAATTCCGCTGAGTGTATTTCTGTCCTAGGTAATACGTGCTTCAGCAATAAAGGCCACAAATTAACACTAATGAGTAATGTGGTTTGCAGGCATTTGGTCATTTGGTTTTATAGCTAATTGTAATCTGAGTTCAGTTGAATACGGAGTGAAAAAACTTTTTCCAAACAGTCTGCTGCTGTATTGCTCTGTCAGTATGGTTTCAGGTAGCAAGCTAAGCTAATTTTAGCCACTTCTGTGGCAAATCTTTCACTGAGAGATGGGTCAGATCAGGTAGGATACATCATTAAAATTATAAAAATTTAAAAGACACACAGAAAGTCCTATTACATTTCAAAAAAGCTTTCTAAAGGGAAAAACAGAGGGCTGGTTAACAGCATTGTGCTAGCTTTGTGTAGTCAGCAAGCTGCAATTTTCAGTTAACACATGTACTGTTGTTTCATTTATAGTAGCTAATGATAGAGCTTACTGTGTGTGTGTGTGTGTGTGTGTTTGAGGCTACCTTTATTTGTGCTATTGCTGACCTGTATGCCCTGCTGTATGCCTTTTGTTGCAGATGTCGCTCCTATGAGGACTGCTGTGGGACCCGCTGCTGCGTGAGAGCCCTGTCCATCCAGAGACTATGGTACTTCTGGTGAGTGTCTACTGTTCTCTCCTACAGGGATGGACAGACTAAAATACCCCACTAAAGGCCTAGAAAGTGATCCGCTGAATATTTATCCAAGTGTCTTTGTAAAATATTTTGCTGCTTATATAAAAATAAATAAATAAAATCTATTGTAGCTGGTGAACAAATCCTGAACATGCTGGGGCTACACTATAGATACTTTAAATAAGGCGGATGATGTGAAATGGGTTCAGTGATGTTTAATGCATGTATTTTGAGCAGTGGAAAGGGTACTTAAAACCAAGGTCAATTTCAACAAGTCTGTGTATAAGAAAATGTGGTTCTCAGAGAATCAAAATAGATATTATCTTGTGCAGGAGATGGAGATGGATTATTTTTGTGCACAAGAAAAAACACATAATGTTTCAGGATTCAGCATTGCCCCTCTAGAACTACAACTAGACTAAAATACTATCTCATGTGGGTTTTGTTGCATTCATTCATTGATAAGCCACTGGTGTGAGTTTACTTCCTGTGATGTACATGGTAACATATAGGTATAATTACTTTGCTGCATTGCTCTCGAAGTAATACACAATTAAAGTCTTCTCATAATTTGTAGATCATGTTACCAGTGATGCAGTTCATGGACACTACATGACATTGGATGAAAGTTAAATGAGACTCTAGGGAAAGATGAATGCATGCAAAAGCAAAACATTGTAAACAATAGACAGGGTGTGAACTGAGGTGAAAGTATGCAAAACAGCTGCAAAACACACTACACTTCTAATTATATATGATAAATCATAGCTGAAAGAGTTATAATACAGGTAATAAAGTCATCTATCATAACCATTTATTTGAACCTATATCACAACTCCACCACCTGCTACCTACACAGTTTTTTCAGACATCAAGATTATAAAGAGTGGTGTCTTCTTTGGCCAAGACACCGACATACAAAGAGCATAACCAAAATCAGGCAAGACTTTTATTTTCTAGTCTGGCCAACTCCCATCACTTGCTTTTACAGCATGTTCAGACACTGTTGATCATTAAGTAATAATACAAAGTGCAGCTCAGGGATGTGATTTCTGGCAACATAAAAATAAATGAACTGTTCAGGCCTACATTTATTTAAAAGTGACACTGGAGGAAACACTGATCTGTGTGCGGAAGAGGTCTGCTCACACTCCTAAGATGTGCTACTTGTTTCATTTTTTTATTATAGAAAGTCTGAGACCACAACTTTTAAAATTTGATTTGCAAGTTAGACAAAAGAAATGTTAACGCAAAGTCCACTTACTAAGTTTGTCCGGAGTTTCCAACCTGATCTCAGCGAATGGAGGTTGTTCCGTTCATTGGAACATTCAGTTAAGTTAAGTATTCAGACCCCTTTAAATTTTTCACTCTTTGTTTTATTGCAGCTATTTGCTAAAATCGAAAAAGTTCATTTTATTCCTCATTAATGTACACTCAGCACCCCTAAGAGCACAGGGGTGCTGTAGTTCCATGTAGTTGTGACTACAGTGCTGTAGTCCCACTGTAGTTCCATGCTTAGGTCCTATAAAACCAACTGAGCAAACTCTGTCTGCTGATGAAGACCATGACATGTGGTTGAAAGTCATAGAAAAAACTAATGGACCATAAGTTTTTGTCGAACTATCTTTTCCAAAGTCAAGAGTGAGCTTTGATTCTCATGCTTTGATAAAGTTTGGAAATCATCTGCAGTATATGATACAGAAAGCATTTCACTTTAATATGTGATATAAAAAAGGCCTTTTAGGATCATAAACATCCGACAAATGTGAACTTGAGCTACGATTATTGTCTGTCTGTCTGTTGATGGCAGTTTAACAGCAGCAGTTGCTCTCACTAGTAGCAGCAGGACCAAGCCAGTGGAGCGTTTATGACCAGATGGTTGATGGTCTGAATCCCTCAAATGAGACAGTTCAGGTTTGTCTGGCGTCAGAGGAGAGAAGGACACGACTGTGACCTTGTGAACCTGAAAGTGGATTATTGTGGCCGTTATTCAGTGCTGCTTTCCGGACAAAAACACTAACCTTGAACCAGAAACCAGAAACTTTAAACCAATAAAAATGTGCTTAGTGTCAGCACGTCCCCACAGAGTATTGAACTGCATGCTTCTGTGGGATGAGGGATTCCCAGCAGAGGGGGGCACATTTTATCTGAGGAGACAATATCCTCTTTTGCTGCTGTATGCAACTAGATGCGACTGCTGTGACTGGACATGTTGGTACCTCCTCTGCTCCGTCAGGACGGTCATGGGTGTGTTGATGATGAAAGCTCTGAGGTGTCCTTTGTTTTTCACTCAGGGTGCTGCTGATGATGGGAGTATTGTTCTGCTGCGGTGCTGGCTTCTTCATCCGCAGAAGGATGTATCCGTCTCCTCTGAGAGACGAGCCTGCCTTCAACGTGTCCTTCACCAGGCACCCTGTCACAACACCAGGTACAGAATCATTCATACAAAGACACAGATGAAAATGTGGCAAACACAATGCCTAGCACATGGAGTCACACTACTCCACTCATCTACATGTGGCAGTAACGTACCAAGACATGCTGCAATGTGCCAACAAAGGCAGCCAAGAAAACTGCAAGCTAGTAAACATGGATGTAAACTTAGATTTCATGAATCCGCTTTTGCAAATGTTTTATGAGGAAGGAAATGCATTCAACACGTTTTTAAATCTCAATGATGCACATGAGTTATGGTGAGTAGTACTGAATGTAAACTTTGTGCTGCTTCTTTGCATTTCTTTTGATTGCGCGACCGATGGAGCAGTCAGAGGTGTCTCTGAAGCTAATGTGTCTGCACATTTCTGTCTTTGTGCATACCAAAGTGTCCGCAGAGTGGCCAGGATCAGAAGTACTGACTGACAGTACAGTTTGTGATTAGACAGGATGAGCCCTTGGAAAAATGTCCAACCAACAGCAACACTGTCTAATCAGTGAGTGAAGCAAATCCAGCTAAATGCTACACTAGTGGAAAGGCTAAGGTGGCAACATCAGGGGTCAGTTCATTTGTCTTGTGATCGATAGCCAGGTCCGATGTATTGGAGGAAGGCATTCCAATGAAAAGCTCATTCAGCTTAGGCAAACATGAAAGAACTTTTGGCTTACCCTGCTCATGTGTTGAACTACAAAATCTTATGTCTCCTCTGGTTGGTACACATACAGCTTCTCCCAAATCTTAAGCATGTGAAACTTTTGTTTCAGAGTACTGGTTTCTGCCCGACTCGAAAGTGGAATTCTTTTTTTTTCAACAGAGTCATTTCCGAGACTGTTCTAATCCTGTTCATCGTGATCAACGTTGTGGCCTTAAAGGGGTCTTCATATAAAAGATTTTGGGGGAAAGTAGGGCACTGCTACTTTAAAAAAACTCTGTGTCAGTCAGCCAAGCAGAAAATTGAATGGATCGTTCTAATAATAACCTTGTAAAAATAAATTCTGCCTGCATTCTAGATATTAGAAAGGTGCCCAGACGAGGAAGTTATAACTAGTTTCTCTCTCTTCAAAATGAAGTCACTATCACAGGCTGCTTGTTCATTTCTGACATCGTCCTCTGAGAATGTGAGCGGACTTCATAAGAGATCATTTGGGGCTTTGGATTTTAGCCAATCATTTTATCCCAGAAGAGGAAAATAAGGAATCTCAGTGATGAAGCTGTGCCAGTGGTAGCTTAGCTAAAAGGAGAATGAATGATTGAGGTTCAAAGAAACTAATTTGGTTGAAGTTTCTGAAGATCCAGCACATATTCTGCCAGGAGCTTGTTGAAAATGTCTGTTTTAGGAGAAAAGAGGTAAGGGACAAATACTAGCTGTGCTTTATGTATATATGTGAGCTTTCGATTTTGTCATATTTTCAACAACGCACATTGAACTTTTTAAAGAAACCACATTTGTAAAGGTTTTATGTGAATAAATGACGTGCGTTTCCCAGTCTCTGTTACAGTACAAGTGTAAATAAACCTTTGACCAAAACTGTAAGTGAGTTCTCCCACCACCAATAATGTAACAAGTGGCACAACAGCACAGCCAGATACACTAGCACTTCTGACAGAGCGGCCGCTCAAGGCATGTTTGCTGCCTCCAGTGGTCGAGACATTTGCAAAATGCCACGCTAACACTTGCCAAAGCTTTGTTGTTACCACCAGTAACCACAGCTGTCACCAAATTAAGCAGGACTAAAAGCTTCAGTCAACTAGGAAGCAATCTTGGCCTATTCTGAAGAACTGATCCCCAAACGTCCATGATCATGTGTTTGTGTAACATCCTGTGCTGTTGAATGAAACGATGAACCACGAGTGGTGTATGACAGATGACAGTGTATGTAGCCACAGAGCACAAAGTCTATAGGAAAGTGAACTGATACTAAACGATAACCGTTTCTCTTCTTTCCAGTTTCCCAGCAGCCAGGAAGTATGCAAGGCTTCGGGGTCAACGGGATGACCGGTGGCGACCCAGGGGTTACCATGACACACCCGGCGTACCCGGCGCAACCTGGCTCTGCCCATATGATGATGGCCTCCTATCCTCCGCCTCCATCCTACTGTAATCACCCACCTCCACCCTACGAACAAATATTTCAAAACGGCGACAAGAAGTAACGTCCACAAGGAACTAAGGAGAAGGAATTTGACAAAGAAAAAGGGTTCACATGAAGGTGAGGAAGAGGAAAGCCTGCCAATAGTTTGCACCTTTACTGTTTGTGGATGACTTGGAAAACACACAATCTCTTGTCCTGTGTAAAAGAGGCACAGTAACCAGAATCTAGATGCACACTCATTCACACACACACTGCTTCATCTGCAGTGCTCCATTTACTCTTGAGTTATGTGGATCGGTGTTTACGGTGACCATGCCAGCCTTGCTGAACAGAAGACGAACGCGGATGGACCTGTTCAGGTTTTGGATTCACCCACTGTCACGGAGTAAATGACCAACTCATAATGTGTTAAAATGCTGGATACGGTTTGTCTTAATGGAGAGTGTTTTAATAATTGTTGACCTATACACTTTCCATATACAACAAAAAAATGTAACAAAATAAAATTATGAATTATAAAAAGACATTTTGAAATGTCTGGACAAACTATTCTTCAAAGCAATTTCAAGGATGGCACTGAATTATTTTCTATCCAGCATTTTACTGCAAGATGGGCTCTTTACTAAATGATGAGTTCTTGATACATTTTTCATTACAGTGTGTGTAGTCCAGTTATGTAATGACATAATGAGCTGTTCCAGTAGTCACTGGCTCGTTCTGCTGTTAGAAGCAGTGAAGGCTTTAGTTCCCCACAAGATGAATCAGACATGGAAGTGGCTAGTAGTATGCCACTCTAGTTCTAGTGTCACATGCCAAGTCTTATAGGCATGTCACTTGTGATCCACCACACCACACTAGCATTTAGCAATTCTGCCATGGACATGTGCCACTTTTCACTTTTTAGATACTGTGTAAACTGGTTGTACTGGAAGATAACCACTCTTTGACAGCAACTGTCAGGCACTGATGTGATCAATGCTACACTTCTGGCAGCTAACCCATGCAGTGAAGCTATCCGTAGCTACATATTGGTCCTGTGCAGCTAGCATAATGAGTGTTTGATCGTTAACGCTAGCTATATGCTACAGATGCTGCATTCATGGAAGAACAGGAAAACCTCTTGTCATTCTGACTTGGGAGTTCTCAGGCATTATCCCAGGTGCCCCCCCCCCACTGTTAAGGCTTGGTCACAGCAGCATTTAAAACTGAAATGTCACGAATAGTAGATTTACTATCCACGCTGTTGACCAATAGCAAGCCGTTTTGACAGTAGTGACCTACAATAGCTTCTTCCCAAAGTGGACAAGGCTATTGCAGCTCGTTAGCTGTGTTGCACTTTTATTTAAACTCCTTCGTTGGAGTAAAAACGTCCACAAAAGACGACAGAGAGGTGTCAATGGTACAAATATGTCTTTTGACTGACTTTTATTTGTTCAGTAACTATTCATTGAATAGAATGGTGTACAGTGGTGAACAAAATGCCAGGGGGAGTAAACAGAGCAGAAAAAGAGAAGAGAGAGAAGCTTCAAGAGCTATTGTGACTGACTAGAGCTAGCCTTGCTAAAGTGTTAGCGGTTAGCTTGTCAGCTACAGCAGCTACAGCAGCTCACCAACTATTGCTAGCTTTTAGAACGATGGTTCCATTTTCTTTCTATTTTGCAAAGACGCTGTTTCACTTTCGTAGTCAAAATGTTGAAATAGTAATTATTAAGTAAGTCATTTGTGTTATATATTTGGAGAAAATTATTGTATTATTATAAGTAAAATTGGATACAAACCAAAAGTTGATAGCTCCTTTTAAATTGTCTCAATTGTTAATATTGGATTTTATATAAATATATTGTAGTGATGGAGGCTGTGCAGCCATGCTGGCATGGATATGTTGACACTTGCGTAGTTCTTTTCACCAAGTCACTGTCATAAGTTCCTGATATCCCCAACTCCAAATTATAACCAGGCTTAAAATATATTTATCATGTGCACAATTCATTTTATAAATTCTACTGTAATCACAGCAGTATAAGAATTGGTAAATGCAGGTGGAGAGTAGTATCTGGCAGAGGAGCATGAGTACCAGTAGAACAGCAGCAACATTAGACTAGTCAAAGTGAAATACAATTAAGAATCAGTATAACACTAAAACCAGCATAGCATCAGCCACTTTCCCATCTGGGCGCTGCTGCATGGACCTACAGACATGATGAGACAATGCACTGTCGGCCCACATTATGGAGAAATATTTAGGACAAATCTCAATAAATGAGTGAAGAGTTGAAGGGACATATTGCCATAAATACATCTATGTACTGGCATTTAAATAATAGGGAGAGGATGGAGAGAAGAGGATGCAAATAGTCAATCTTGTGTCTCTGACTGACGTTGATGATGTTGAGAGTAATTGTGCCATGTAGGAGCTGCAGCAGTGATCCATGTCCCTCATCTGACATTCCTGCTGAATCATTGAGAGCCAAGAGCCTCGTGCATCAAGCTCCCTCCCAGAGGGGCAACATTGAGAAACCATTACTTTGCATCCTCTCTCCATGCACTTTGGAAATCTAGTGAAGGAAAATTAGTCGCTTGAGACTGACTGCTTCTGTTTGGTCATTCACATTACCCAGCTGGGTTGAACTTCACGTTTTTCTCTTTAGGATTTATGAATGTTTATGTAAGATATTTATTTCTCTTTCAAGTTCAAGTACATTAAAGGTAAAATGCTGAATTATTTTTCACAATCCTGGAGCAATACAGTAAGGTTTGTAGCTACAAATGTGCTAAGAAATAACAAGTGCTTTGTATTCCTCCAAACATTATTTCTTGGCACCTTTTCATTGCAAATTGCAAGGTGTGTGAGGAAATGGGAATACAAAATGCAATGGAATAGTTTTATATTATGGAAAATATGCTTATTCACTCTCCTATGAATCATGGAGCTGGAGGGGAATTAGCTTAGCATAAGAGCTAACATCTGTTATGGGGAAAAAGTATTAACAACTACACCTACCAACACCTCTAAAGCTCACTTATTAAATTGTGGTTTCTCGTTAGTTTAATAATAGAAAATATTAAAATGACATAATGATATATGATATGATATAATGATATAAAAATGACCATTTGTTGTTTTAAAGGAAATCAAGAAAAAAAAACAAGGTCATTGTTTAACTGTGAGCTTTAGAGGTGGATTTTTATACTTTGGACAGAGCCAGGCTAGCTGTTTCTCTTCTGCGACAAGTCACTATGCTAATAGGTAACCACGTCCTGGATCCAGCACAGTACTTAACACACAGGCATGAGATTGACATTCTAATTTAAGTCTGCAAGAAAGCCAGTAAGTGTATTTCCCAGAATGTTGAACTATTCCTCACACTCAGTGATTTTACACCCACTGTTTCACAGCTTTGAACCATCAGTGAGCTGGGAGGAAAATGGGGATTTAGGGAACTATTGGGTGTATTTTTAAGGATAAACTATTTATTTATAGGTACATTCTAAGGACTTATTAATCACGACAGTATAAAGATTGAACAAAATGACTATTTGTTAACTTATTTCATGATGCACTTTGGCTTCTTTTCATCAGTAAAATCTTTTATTTTTGTCGTTAATACACACACATTCTGGTATTGTGTGTGTTAGTGTGCGCACACACACACACACACACCCGCACCTTTGTTCCTTGGTTTTGAATAATCAGTGTAAATGTGAATGTGTGAGTTGTCTTCTCAGCTACATGCTCTCAGCAGGGCATCTGTACTGGAGTAGAGATGAAAGGTCGTCACTGCACTACCAGTATGAAGCTCACCCACCACCACCTCACTATGCCTGTGTTTATCTTGAGTATAATGGGAGTTCAAAGGTTGTCAACTGCAAGTTTCTATTTTTGCTAACAATGTCGACCCTCATCCAGGACCATATATTAAAACTACCTCCTGGACCAAATCTGCTCATAAAATGTGCTTAGTGACTCTGGACAATACCTGTGAATAAATTAGATTTTTTTTTAAGAATAGCTCAACATTTTTGGAAACTTGCTTATCATTTTTGTTCCCCTCTCTTGTCGGTTTCAAACGGTAACTAAATCCGTCTATCAGCACCCTAAAGTTCACTAACTTTTTATGGCCAGAACCTGAGTCTCCACTTACAAAGCAACTTCATGGTGAATAGTCAGTCGCAAAACCCCCATAAAACCTTACCTTTTTGTATAAAGTAAACTACATATAACGTATACGTATAGCATGAGCTTTAGAGGTGTTGGTAGGTGGATTTTGTTACTGTTAGACAGAGCCAGGCTAGCTGTGTCTCTCTTCCAGTCTTTACGCTAAGCTAAGCTAACAGGCTGATAGCTGTTGCTTCATATATATTGACATGGGAGTTCTATCAATCTTCTCATCTAACTCTCCACAAGAAAGCAAATAAGTGTATTTCCCAAAACATTGAACTATTCATTTAATCATTATTGCTGCAATACTTATACTTTCCACTCTTACACTCTACTGCACTCTGGTCGAAGTCAACTTCAATTGAAGAGACGTTTCTTTGTCCGAATAAATAAAGCCACAGCTGCCACAGCTTTAACAATGTTATGAGCTGATCTGAGACTTGGTAATATAGGGGTCTGGATCAGGGCTCTACAATGTAGTGAAGTGTGACCATTTTCATGCCATTCAGGATTTCTGCCAGAATTCTACTTATCAAGGCTTTGACAGCCAGGTTAATAATAGGATACAAAAGTGAAAAGAGATCTACATGGCTCATTAGAATCAGTTCAGATTACAAGCTTCCCTTAGTCAACCAGTGAAGTATCAAACTGTGTCTGGACCATATTTACCCATGGTTCCTTAAAGCTTGTGTTTGTAAAAAGGTGACATTTTAGCTCCAGCCTGTACAGAGTGATGTTGTCATTTTGCTGAAGAACAGCATGACTGCTCCAGTGGACTAACTTGTGCTTTTGGTTCTCTTTTCTGCTGCAATAAATACCTAGATGGTGATGTGGTAGTTTCAAGACGTAGCCGAGCTCTTTCTGTAGCATAGTTCTGTAACCACTGCCATCCCATCGATACTCACACATGACAAGCACCAACAACTCTGAAAACACAATGGGCCTATAAACCTCTTACTGTTTTTGTGAGGTCTGCTTCAGTCACAGCCCCCTGCTGTCAAACCTTTCAGTACAAGGGAAAGTATTCACAGCGCTTCACTCTTTACACATTATGTTACAGCCTTATTCCAAAATGAAAGAAATTCATTTTTGTTCTCAAAATTCTTCACACAATACCCCATAATGACATTGTGAAAACAGTTTTTGAGATTTTTGCAAATGTATTTTTAAAAAAACCAAAAAAAAAACCCTACAGCTTAACTGGAGTCCACCTGTGGTACATTCAGTTGATTGGAAATGATTTGGAAAGGCACACACCTGTCTATATAATGTCAGAGCACAAACCAAGCATGAAGTCAAAGGAATCGTCTGTAGACCTCCAAAATTGGGGAAACCTCTGGGAAAGGGTACAGAAAACCTTGAAGGTCCCAATGAGCACAGTGGTCTCCATCATCCGTAAATGGAAGAAGTTCAGAACCACCAGGACTCTTCTAGAGCTGGCCGTCCATCTAAACTGAGCGATCGGGGGAGAAGGGTCCTGGTCAGGGAGGTGACCAAGAACCCGCTGGTCACTCTGTCAGGGCTTTAGCATTCCTCTGTGGAGAGAGGAGAACCTTCCAGAAGGACAACCATCTCTGAAGCAATCCACCAATCAGGCCTGTATGGTAGAGTGGCCAGACGGAAGCCACTCCTTAGTAATAAGCATATGGCAGCCCGCCTGGAGTTTCAAAAAACGCACCTGGAGGACCCTCAGACCA